>BLSH010257296.1:975971-1005685 GCA_018402905.1 Glandirana rugosa | reverse complement strand
CACCATAAACTAGTGGAGATGCAGTAAAGACTAGCGGCGATATTTGTTTTCTTCTCGCTGTTAAAACGTTTTTTTGGGTTTAAAGAATGAAAAACGAGTTTATGTTTAGGGGTTTTTTTATATTTTTTTGTTAAAAAAAGTGGCAAAAACCGGTTAAATATAAGTAGGAGTATAAACGCTATTTTTTTTAGCGTTAGCCACAAATAACTAACCAAACGCGTTTTCACCAGCGCAAATGCCTACTATTAAGTAAAAACCCCAAAAATAAAAAAATAAATAAATAAAAAAATGATCACCAATGGTCCCAAAAAAGTGTCAAAATGTTCCGACATGTCCGCTAAAATATCGCAGTACCGCTAAAAATCGCAGATCGCCGCCATTACTAGTAAAAAAATAAATAAATAAAAAAATAAAAACCCCAAAAATGAATTATCATCCGTAAACGCGACCACTTTTGCGCAAACCAATCAATAAACACCGATTGCGATTTTTTTTATCGCAAATATGAGGATGAATATAAATTGGCCAAAAACGGTGAAAAAAATTGTTTTTTTATATTTTTTTGGGGATTTGTATTTGAGCAAAAAGTAAGAAATTTGGGTTTTTTTGCAAAATTGTCGCTCTTCTTTTGTTTATAGCGGCGATCAGAAATGACGTAGAGGTGATCAAATACCACCAAAAGAAAGCTCTATTTGTGGGGAAAAAAGGACGCAAATTTCGTTTGGGTACAACGTTGCACGACCGCGCAATTTTCAGTTAAAGCGACGCAGTGCCAAATCGCAAAAAGGGCTCCGGTCCTAAAGCTGGAAATCCTTCCGGGGCTGAAGTGATTAAAGTGGCACAAATATGAATGGTACTCATTGGAAATAATGGGGTACAACTTGTCATGTGACTTTGCAGTTCCAAGTTGCACAAGTATGCAAGGGGCCTTAATGGCTTTAAAACAGAATATGTAAAAAAAAAGTTTATTTGGTACAAAACTAAAAAAAATCTAATCTATAGTGCAGTAACGCACAATAACTGTATTTCAATTTACTGATACCAAGCAACAAATTGCAAATTTTGGCTGGCTTCTACAGGTTACTGCACTTTAGTTTAAAGCGGTTTATGTCCTGAAAAAAAAACCTGTAAGGCAAATGCATAATGAGGCTTACCTGTAGGTAAAAATCACAAATCGGGGTATACAACCGCTTTAAATAGGGCAGATAGTTTATTATGAAAAGTCTGCATATTCAGCCTACCCAGTGATGTTTATTAGGTATGTTACACAATACAGAGAGTCATGAAAGGTATCTGGAAATTACATTTACTGCACGCTCACTTAGCTGCCAGCAAACCTGTTACAACTATAATCATTTTCAGAACTGTTATGCTTGCAAAGAGACTACAAAATTAGCACTCCAATTGGGCAGTAAACATATTGATATGTAATATCACAATGTAATTGAGCTGTGAAAAAAATTAGCCATTCAGATTTAAAGATAAAATTATTTAACCAGAACCTTCCATTTAGCTTTTTATACCATGCAGAATCTACTGGGCATTTCACCAAACTGAACTCTAAATAATATTTCAACCTGCCTCAGTTGATACTTGGGGAAAATAAAAACTAAAAAATCTATTACATTCCTAATAAAATCACAGTATCAACGCTGCTGTTAGTGCAAAAAGTCAGCGAGTCTCAGAGGAAATTCATTGATCTAAAAGCCTTTTGCCATGCACGTTTTCTCATGTGCTTGATGCTTATATTTTCTTCTTGGTTAAGCATTGCTTTAAAATCTAAGTGCTTCAGTGCTGCTAAGAGAGATGGTTGAAGGGTCATGAAGAAGTTTCTACGATGTAAATAAAGTTAAAAAAAACACCACATAAATACAAATAATCTACATTTAGTTGTAAATAGATGACTGCTGTTACAAGGGCTGATCAGTTATGATGATTGACATAATTTGTTTTTGGCTTAAAAAAAAAAAAGCAATACTTTTTTTTTAAAAAAAAATTCTTAATTTCAAGCTTTTGTATAAGTTTTCTTTCTTTTTTATATGGAAAAAAATATTATATATATATTTTCCTCTGGTTGGGTTTATAGGAATATTGCATTAAAGAGGAGCTCCAGCCTCCCCACCAAAGAATTAAAAGTAGCTACCAATACTGTAGCTGTTGACCTTTAATATTAGGACACACCTGTCCAGGGATCCCGCAATGTCACTACCACAAGCGATTTTACAATCGGCTGTCAGGTGCTGCTGCTGCCATCCTTTTTAAAGGAGACGGCAGTGAAGCCTTGCGGCTTCCCAGCCGGGTATCCTACTGCGCATGCACAAAGCGCGCGGCACTTTGTGAATGGCCAGGCGGCGGGAGAAGGAGGAGGGGGGCCAAACTTCAGAGGGACCTGGAAGTGGGGGCAGGTACCTGCTCCCACCTGAAAGGTGCCAAATGTGGCAGCGGAGGGAAGGAGCTCCACTTAACATTTTCATTTGCAGCCTGCTCTCAACTCTTTCACATGGCACAGAAATATTTACAGAGACAATTATACATTTATCAAAGGTTTATTTGCAATATCACAGCTTTATGGTGATGTACATATCGGGTCCATTTAAAACTTTATATATAGTTTTTTTTGCACACATACTTTAAATATATATATATATATATATATATATATACACACATATCTCTTTGCACATGCGTATTGTATATTAGGGCGCAACATCAACATTTTTCTCTTTCACAAAGTTTTTTTTAGTATAAAAGACAATAGAGCCTGTTACTCCAAATCATAAAACATTCTGCACAAAAGAGTCACAAAAATGATCATAATTGACAAAAACAGTGAAATCATGATCAACACTCTTCATAAAGAGAAAAGCAGTTTAACGACACAGAAATAAAAGAAAAAGAATATCAGTGTAAAAAAATAAACTGGTTTTAAGAGTCACCCCAAGGGAAAGGGGCACATCATTCCAATCTTAAAAAAAAGGGGTACTTAATAAAGCGTAAAGAAAGTGGCAGTCACCCCAAATCTATTCATGTATGCTAAAATGGAAAACTGGATACAGATAAAAGAATTGAGGAAAAAAAATGAAAATAAAGAAGAGAGAAAAGCTAAAGAAAGAAGGCAGAATGTACTGATAAAATAGTTAATGAGATATTCATGCACCGTGCCCAAGGTTCCCAAGGGGCTTCAAATTTTGAGATTGTGTCATGTAAGGTGCTGACCATGTACTCTAGGGTCATATTCCACAATATCTTTTGCTTTGCCTGCGCAACTAGGATGCTTTCAAGAACAAGCAATTGTCAGTTTAGCCGCAATATTACAATAAAATGAATCAAACGAGATTCCTTTAAAAATCCTGCCTATGGGCCAGTTTAGTAATGCAATATGAGGGGGATTGACCTTGTGCAGCAAAGCAAATATTCCACTCCAATAGCCGCAAATTTTGGAACATTCCCACCAAATATGGCATATCAAGGAGATAAAGAAGAATACATTTTAGCTAGTCATGTAGGAACTTGGTACCATGTGTAAACACTTATATTTGTTCCATCAGTACAACAATCATAATAGCCCTGAAAAAGTGGAAAAACATGTATGCCAAACATCCGAATCCCATTCACGATTAATATCCTTTTCCCAGGCTAACATATAGGTATGCTTGTCTGAGGAGTGTAGGAGCAGCCTGTAAAGGAGTGAGATCTCTCATTTGTGCCCTGGGTACACAAATGTTCATAAGCTGTAATTTGGGGGGGATCATGACTAGCCTTCCAGATAGTATGAAGGGAGTGTTAAAGTTGGGTAAAATGAAACTGCTCTGTCAAGGGTATTTCCAAGGATTCTTCGCAAAACTGTAGAGTGAGAGGGTTTCCCACTTGCGTGGGAGTGACGTCGTTATGGACCAGCCTATCAGGCGGCCAAAGAAGTGGCTAGATGATCTTATTATGTCTTTTTCAACCAAACTATTGTAAGGACTAGCATCAAATGTAGAGCTTTTAAGGACACCACCACTCGCTATTTCTTCTATTTAAGGGCTTTGTTTGCCCATTTATATTAAAAGAAAGTTCAAACACAAAACATGAGTTTCCCCTCACAGGGGTTTTCAGCATTCCTTTTGCCATTAACATAAACGACATTCAGCCCTTTTTGACTATCACTTGCAGCACTGCCACTCTGGCCTTACTCTCCAGGCCCTTGTCTGTCTCCTACAGACTGCACTACATACCAACTTTGTGCACACAGCTAGAAGCCTCTTGCTGCACTGGCTACCACGTGGAGCCCTCCTGGGCCAGACTTCCTGTCTGCCAGGGTGGAGCCCAGAACCATGGTCAGGTTGTTACTAAAAGCCCAGCACACACTTGACCAAGCAGTACACTGGCGGTTCTGAATACCTGCATCCAGGATTGGAGATTTCATCCCAACCGGATCACTTTGAAATCTCCGGGCCCCAAAACAAATTTAAGAAAACACTGAGGAAACTGAAAAGCCAGTTTCCTCTTCATGTCACAAACTCCCTGGAGCCCCTCAACCCGTCTAGTTGAGAATTCTGGGTCACAACCTCTTTCTAGATCCTGGCAGGGCAACACTCTGCCACACTATGTAACTATGAGCGCAGATACAGCAGCGCTGAAGGGGGGATCACTTGACAGGTAAGTCTGGCAAAATGTACTAAAATACTGTTCATACTAGTACATTATGGCATAAATCTCTTGAGGAACATTTTTTTTTATTTGGATGTTAATTGGCCACATTCTGCAGCCAGACTTTAGCCCTGACACACAGAGCAGAGGGGAAGAGAGACCGCACTGGGGGGAAATGTGCCAGGGGCACAGAAAGAGGGGGACTGAATGTGGATAGCAGTGTGCTGTGGCCAGAGTACCACGAGGGCTTCTGGTGAGTTGACAGAGACTATAGCGCTAGAGAGACTGCAGGAGCACTGACTCCAACAGGTGAGGACTAAGCTGCTTTTCAGCAGTGGCATTGCTATAGGGGTGCGGTCCGCACCCAGTTGACACCCACCAAAGGTTGACACAGAAGCTTGACTGCCATGCCATTCGCAGTACACACGCTCAGGAAACGCGTTGCATAATGACATCATCCTCCCACATCGTTGGTGTCTGCTGACCAAGCCTCGTTCTGAGTTCTTCCCCTACTTCCGGCTGGCTTCCACCACCTTACTAGGGACGCATCTTAGCCTTCACATCCACAGCTATGAATCACTCAGGATGATGAACATTCGGCTCTAGTGGGACTTCATACATCAGATTAAATGACACTATTGCGCTACCAAAACAGTTACAAGTGTAACGAAAAGTGAAATCAAGCTGCTGGCACTACAACCTTCCCAAATTGCATAAACCCTAGTAAACTTTAAAGTGCAGCGCTATATAGAATATACAAAAGTGAACAATGTATAAAAACATAAAATAGAAATGAAGGGCTAGACTGGATGTCAACCCAGTCAACCCGATACAGTGAATACACCCGATGCAGGTAATAATGAGTCCATTACTGTGAACATAGAAAAATAAACCATGAATAATAAATCCGTATTCAAAAGTGATAATAAAAGTTCTTATGCAGTCCTTCACCATATGCAACACCAAATGAAGTGACTTGTACTTCCAGTAAGCTGTAATACACCAGCATGCACTGTGCACCTTCACTCCACAGATAGATATCCCCGTGTAGATGAAAACACCAGCCAAATTTATTAAAAAGAAATACACTTACATGGTAAAATCTGTAAATAGGCAAATTGGAATTCCAACCAAATAAAAGAAGTGCGTAGTGCTAGACAAGCAGGTCAGCCTCACCCGACGAGTTTCGTCCGCTAGGACTTCAACAGGGGTATGTTGAAGTCCTAGCGGACGAAATTTGATTGGAATTCCAATTTGCCTATTTACGGATTTTACCATGTAAGCATATTTCTTTTTAATAAACCCCACTGGTCAACAGTATTACGCTACGTGGAGTGGTTTTATATATTCCTACTGAGGCACGCTGGGATTTTGGCTGGTGTTTTCATCTACACTGGGAGATCTATCTGTGAAGTGTGCAGCTCTGAAGTGTGGCAGGACACTGGAACGCGACAGTTGGTGTGCTTACGTTGATGTTCACTGGATTGCCTTGGATACCCAATATCTATGCTCTTATACTTCTTACGTCTGGTAAGAGTACCCATTACTAATGGTGAAGGTGCACAGTGCATGCTGGTGTATTACAGCTTACTGGAAGTACAAGTCACTTCATTTGGTGTTGCATATGGTGAAGGACTGCATATGAACTTTTATTATCACTTTTGAATATGGATTTATTATTCATGGTTTATTTTTCTATGTTCACAGTAATGGACTTCATACATCCCCTCACCCTGATGTGCTTGTTTTTAACCACCTCCATGTGAGCTGCTACTCTGTTGTTTAATAAATTGTCTTTTAGTCTGCACTTAGAGGCGCTTCTCTCCTTGTGTTTTTCAGTTCTTAATGAGACCTGGCTTCTGGTCCAGCTGAGGCAGACCTTTGTGCATGGACTCTTGCTCTACACGTGCATATGTGTAAGAGTACATGGACTCTATGGACTTTATGTCATGTTTTTAACGTTTTTAAGGTGTATTAGGAATACAGTTACATGTTCTGGTGTTGCGCCATTTACTTGTCTGCACAGTGGAGCCAATCAGAAGAGGCTAGGGTCTAGAGGAGCATCATGGGACATGGAAAAAATTGGCAGCCCCAGTTTTGCCCATAGGAGCAGACTACAACCCCCAGCATGCACTCTGCTGGGGAGAGAGAAAGCCTGGGAAAAAGGTGAGGGAATGAGTGATAAATGAGACAAGAAAAAGAGAGGACTGTGCTGGGAGAAGCAAGGGATAGAGCCATGCTGTACCCACACCACCAGAGAGCCATACTGTACCCACGCCAACAGAGAGCCACATTGTACCCACACCACCAGAGAGAGCCATGCTATATCCACACCACCAGAGAGAGAGCCACACTGTACACCCACACCACCAGAGAGCCACACTGTACCCACACCAGCAGAGAGAGAGCCACGCTGTACCCACACCACCAGAGAGAGAGCCACGCTGTACCCACACCACCAAAGAGCTACGCTGTACCCACACCACCAAAGAGCTACGCTGTACCCACACCACCAGAGAAAGCCACACTAATGCCCAGCAACACCAGAGAGAGCCATGCTGCCCAGCACCACCAGAGGGAGAAAGACTGAGCCACTGCCAGGGCACACAGCCGTGCTACACTACTGACCAGAGCCGGGCTGGGCAACCCAGAGAGCACAAACCTCCAGCCGGAGGGATCACTGCTGCAGTTTTGCTGGGTCTAGTAAAAGGGCTTGTTGGCCATTACCCAATACTTACCCTAGGGACTGAGCTATTGGGAAGTGCCTAACCTTCTATCCTCTAACCCGAATACTGCCTGCAGGCTTTACCAACTGCCGCAACATGCGCCAACGCTGGGCTGCCGACCTGAAAATAGGGGGGGTGGGAGGTGACACCATTTTTTACCGCATCAGGTGACACCAACCCTAGTGATGCCACTGCTTTACAGTACTGAGCTACTGATGGTCAAACACCAGACCGGAGGAGCTTCAATTTGCAGTGTTGCATTGAGGAGAGAACTCAGGAGGCCCACTCAGGTTGAGAACTGAGAGCTCTGGAGAGAGAGAGAGAAGCCTACAGATTGAGCTTGAGTAGGAGCCCCGTGTGTAGTGTGACTTCTCGCTTGACCTCCGCAGAGCAGATTTTGACCATTACAAGAGTAGAGAGGCCTCTTGGGCTACCTGTATTGATACTGACCTTGTTGCTGGTTTCCTAAAGTGATATTAAAGTCAATTTTTTTTTTGTAAAATTAAAAGGTTTATACTTACCTCCTCTGTACAATGGTATTGCATAGAGCGGTCCAATACCTCCTCTTCTGGGGTCCCCTGCCGGTGTTGTCCAGTCTTTCTCTTCTCTGAGTGCCCCTATAGCAAGCTGGCTGCTATTGAGGCACTTGTGCGGGTGCGCTCCCAAGCTAGGCTGTGCGCGTCCATAGACTCACACAGTGCAGCTCAACCCTGCCCCCACTCCCTCCTCACAGGATCTGACTGACAGCAACAGGAGTCAATCGCCATTGTCCAGTGAATGCATGATGAGAGGAGACTGGGGCTGCCAGCGGAAACAATGCTGGATTGAGAGTGGATTCAGGTAAGCATTAAGGGTCGGTTTAATAAGATTTTTATTGCCATATGGAGGGTTAGCCCAGAATTTCAAGGCATTCCCTTTGGATTATACTGTAAATACTCATGCCAAAGAGTGAACACGAGTTCACAGTCTCCAACTCCGGCAGACTGTGTGTTAGACTCCCCACTGGCTGGCGTTATATTTAGGACCTCACTATTACAGATAGGCCATAGCGTTGTCCCTTATATCTGGCGATAACTGTTTGTTGTCATTGTTAAGGAGTTTTCCTTGTTATTGCCACTCTGTATTCAGAATTATTCCTCTACAAACATTTTTATTGTTTTTCAAATAAAGCCCACTTTACACTACTGGTGTGCCAGTGAGTTGTTTGTTCCAATACAACCACCACTGGGGAAAAACCCGACATCTATCCAGCAGCTCCCTAGGGAATCTGCGCTACATAAATGAATAAACCTTTTTTTTTAAATAAACCTGCCTTAAGTTCAGCAGAAAGCAAGCACTACACAATGACAATGCCTGCTTTTAGTATCCATGGTTTACATTTAATTTATTAAGAAAGCAGGAAGGGGAAAAGGAAGGAAAGCAGAAAGGGTAAAAGGAAGGAAAAAAGTAAGGGACCATCAAAACTTGCTATTTACAATTATTTGATATAGTAAGCTAAACTAATATGTTGCAAATGTGATTTTTTTTGTTTTTTAAATACATTTATAGGAAATCGGGCTTACAACATTTGTGCCTTATTCTGAAAAAGTTAAAAGGTACTGTTGCTGTGACCAAAATTGTTGGTTGCTAATTTTACTATGCATGCTTAAATTAAGAAAAAAAGACATTAAACACGAACCCCAAGTGTGGAGAAAGGCAAAGTATTATGATCAGCATTAAGCTTGCTGCATGCACAAGAACACGATAAGAAGTAAATAATTTATAGTCATATTTTGAAGTCAGAGTTTGCATCACTCAGCTCACAAACCAGAGTACTTCACTGCTATGATTTCTCTACTGGGACAGTGACAAAGTGCCTCCCACCATAGAAGAAAGCAGCACTGAACTGTCTTCCCAGTGCCATAAATCAACACTGTAGCCTACAGGATGTCTCCCCGGTACAAGCATACCATCAATTTTTCAATAACCATGTTAAATAATGGAGCATTTGACTGTGACAAAAGTAATGAAAAATGAAACATTTTGCACGCCAAAGGCTGCTGAAAAAAGAAAAAACGTTTATATATTTCTTCAAGTATAGAAAAAGGAATAACAATATTTTCTCTTATAAGTTTAAAAAAAAAAAAGCAGAATGTTTACCGAAGAACTGTGATAGAAATTAACCCTACTGTTTGCTAACAACATACACTGAATGTAAATCACCTACCAAGGCTTCATTTTTGAGAGCCACTGGTAGAGTATGTCAAGAATATGCTATGATTTTATTCCAAAGTAAAAACAGTGTAGCTGGAGGATAGTATGGGGAATGATGATCCTAATGCTAACCTAAGGCCATCAGACAGTGAAAAGGGAACGCAATTGCAGTGTGTGTCTTGTCAAGACACGACAAGATTGTGTGTCTCTGAGAAGCATGCACTGTGAATTTTCACTTATCTTAGTGAATAAAGTGAAGAAGAAAATCACATTGCGATCACGTGCAGTCAAAATTTACAGAATCTACATTTTTGCTTGCACATGATTATATAATCGAAGTCAGAAAAACTTCACCTCATTTACTAAGCAAAGGGAAAATTTCACTGCAAAGCAAAAATTCACTTAGCTTAGTGTATAAGATGAAGTTATGGTAATTTTAACCAAATGCAAACAAATTGTGTTTTTTATTTTAATTTATTTTCACCTTAAAGTTCACTTGGAAAGTGAACATGCTCTCTTGGCTTAGTGAATAAACCCCAGTGCTTGGAAAAAAAATTAAAAAAGAACACAGTAGAGCCTTCTTAAATCAGAAAGCATTTGCTTGTCTCACTTCCATCACAGATCAACAAAAAAAAGGGGGGGGGGGGATTCCTCATTTTGGTATGCTGCAAATTAAGGAAATACTTGTTTTAAGAAGGCCAAACTCTGTTTATCACTAATTAAGTGGGGAGCTCTTTGGTTCCTTTTAACCCGTCTCATTATAAGGTTTCTTGCGTACTAGGAACGGGTGTAACATTCAGCCCTAATGCCTGCAGTCTGTCAAAGTCTATGGCAGGCTGAATTTCACTTTAGCTTGATGGGGCTAAAAAGCTGTGCCAATTGGTATTTAGTGCAGTATGCATTCAGGTACTTATGCCCAGCATGCAGCTAGCATTTTGCATTGGGGAAAGATGGAAATGTGCATCCTGAAGTAAGCATGCCAGATGTCATTTGAGCCCAGAGAATGCCCCAAAAGGGACTCACCTGCCAGTTTCCCATACAAAACTTTGGAGCCCATAAGGATAGGTTGGGAGTCTTCCGATCCAAAATGGGCTGGACTCCTCACTTCGAACTGGGCATTGTAAATAGTATTCAAGTTTAAACCTTAAAGATGTTCTCCTCTTGGTACAAGAGTAACAACCCCTTGAGAAAAGAGTTTGCAGCGGCAAGAAGATTCAGAAACTCTTACAAAGAAGGAGACAAGCTTGCAGTCGGGTTGAGGCAGAATGTGAAACTCCAGTTTGTGACCCCAGGAAATGACATTCTGGATCCAATCATCGGAGATTTTCTAAAACCAGAAGGCTAACAGCAATAACCTACTCTGAAAAGTTGGGTTGTTGCATTAGGTAACCACTCAAGACACTTCTTGCATGGGAGGTCAGCCAACCAGCATTTATACCCAAGGACCCTGCAAATGTGGAAGGATAGTCAACTGATCCTGAAGATCTGATGAAATGTGTCCCGATCATGGAGAAATGCAAGGCTGTAAGCCATGGGTGCTCAACCTGTGACCTTCCAGCTGTTGTGGAACTACAAGTCCCATCATTCCTCAGCCTTTGGGAGTCATGCTTGTAACTGTCAGCCTTGCAATGCCTCATGGGACTTGTAGCTTTGCAACAGCTGGAGGGCCACAGGTTGAGCACCCATGCCATAGGCAAAAGGTCTGAGTGTAGACAGAGGCATCCATTTGTCATGCAGTTAGTCCCAATAGCAATGATCTGGAAAACTGCCATAAAAGCAACCACAGGTTGTATGGTGGGACCCACCAAGGAAAAGAGAGCCTCTAATATCTTGTCTACAGGGTCCTTGAACAAGGGATTTTCCTCCACGGGGTAGGGGGGGAGGTGATTGAGGGCCTTAATAATAGAAGAAATGGCTGGATCTACAACAGGGACTGCTCACTTACATAGTAAACTTTCCTCAAGAGGATACTGCTGATGAAAATGTTTCAGAGGAGAAAAAATTATTTGTTTCTGGGTGACTCCAGTCCCTACCAGTTGAATTATATAAGGTGTGTTCTCCACACTGTATGGCTAGAGTACTTTATTAATTTTTTTGTTCCCATTTATGGAATTCAGTGCTAATCAACTTCTCCAGCCTCTCTGCAACCACTTCCTGTCTACTTGCATGTGCCCCAGTGGCAGGTGCATGTCACTGATCAGGGTAGGCAATGAGGGAATGTACAAGCAGGGTTAAAACACATCTCACTCAGCATTTGATTTTGTGCTTTTGTTTTGCAGGGGCTTTAGAATGCTTGAATTTTTTATTACAGGGTTGTAAACTAAAGTGGAAAGATATATTATAATTAAAATAGTTTATAAAACAGCTTGTGCAAACTGTTTTCTTTTAAATGTGTAGTAAACTTAGAAACCAATTAGAAGTCAGCTGTCATTAATCTGTAGCCTGTAAGTTGCTCAATGCAAACTTCTGATTGTTTGCCATGGATTTCAGTCCACTATTGCTCTTTGCACTGTATTATAAAGGAAGCCCAGTTGTTTTTGTTGATGTTTAGAGCAGATGATTTAATATCATATGAAGCTGCTCACTGGTTTGTTACAGGTTTCTGCAGGAACACTGGCTGACAGCATGAGCTGCCACGGTTTATTGCTTGCATACTCCCACAGTCCAAAGAACAAAATACTTCATTTCGACTGTGTGATAAATCTCTTCTCATGCAACTGCTGTTGGTGGGAAAAAATGTTGAAGCAAAACTCATTAAAAGTAATCAAAGTACAATTCAGACCATGTGTTAAAATAAATGCAGGAGTTATATTTTGTGCTTTTTTAACAACAAACAGCTCCACATGGAGGTGAACAACATTAATGGATTTTTTTCCATTTCCCCCACATGCTGCAAATAATGTTCTTGAAGGTATCAAAATGTAATAATCAACATTTTATAGTGCCAGATATGAGATCTCCTCCCTCCCATAACCCATCTCCTTAGGTCACAACTTATGGAAATAGGAGTTTGGCAGTCACATCAAAATGTGATGTTCTATAAGAGAAGAAAGAGACTCAATTTGAAGCACATTTTAAATGACATTCCCTAGAAGAATATGGAGGAACTAAGAACACTTCATAATTGAAACTTTTCGTGTTTTCAAGTTCATTAAATCAATTACCTTTCATGGATCTACAAGGTTTGTAACCTAAGCTCTATAGTTGCCACGTGACGAAAATTCCCTGAAATGTCATGCCATGCCCAGGCTTGCTTGTGGATGTTTTTTCTATTAAGGCTTACAAAGAGAAGACTGTGCACATGCAATACCACACAACTTTGCCAGATGAGAGGACAACTAAATAGAAGTCCAGTTGGTTTACACAGCAGCTCCTAGACCAACTCTCCTGCTGCTCTAAGGTAAGTACAAGAGGTTATAGTTAAGCTATGGTAGAGCAGTCAGTTGTGGGGGGAGACAGTTAGGATTACCAGGCATAAAGTTCCTGAGAAATGTCAAGCATTATTTGATTTAAAGCTTCACCAGCACTTCTGCTCTCCACACTAGGGTTTTCACTATTATCAATGATGCTCGTTCACACTGCATACTGTCATTTGAGGTTTGGCCCCAACAGACTTCAAAGGGAGCATCTGAAAAATGCGTGTTTGCTTGTCTATTATCTAGCTTTCCATTAGCTAAAAATAATAAAAACAAAAATGCTTGAGTCTAATAAAAACACCTGTTAAAATGACTGAAAAATGATCAGACTCAGCTCAGACTCAATCTGCCTAAAAGCTAAACTTCAGGCAGATATAAAATGCACAAATGCCTGCTCTGAATTCATTCATAAATCATATAATTTTGTTTTAAAGTTCAACTAGAGTGAGTACATGAACGTGACTTGGTATCAGCCTCTTCCAATCCCCTATACAGCAGCAGCCAGACTGGGATAGGGATGAGCAGGATTGCCAAGGACCATGCAGATAGGAGGAGCCAGCAAAAATAGGATTTTTTAACTCACCGTAAAATCCGTTTCTCTGAGTTCATTGACGGATGCAGCATCTCTTCATTACGCCTGGGGTTATGCCACCTTTCACTAGGAGTGGACTAGGCAGAACTTCAGTTCAGCTAAAAAGCAGACACAGCCCCTCCCAGGGGGCCGTCCTCCTTGGTATAACCCCCCACCAGCCAGCTCAGCCTTCAGTCCGTAACAAGCAGTGCAAGCTCGAACCAAACAAAGGGGTGGGTGCTGCATCTGTCAATGAACTCAGAGAAAATGATTTTACGGTGAGTTAAAAATCCTATTTTCTCTTTCGTTCATTGACGGATGCAGCATCTCTTCATTACGCCTGGTGACGTCCCAAAGCAGTGTCAAAAGAGGGGTGGGTAATGCAAAAACAAAACTTCACCCAATGGGGGAACTCTCCACAAAGAATTGGAGGAACCTCACACAGCGACCTGCAAAACCCTGCGGCCAAAAGCAGCATCCGAAGATGCTGAAACATCAACATTGTAAAACTTAGTAAAGGTGTGCACTGAGGACCATGTAGCCATTCTGCAGACTTGAGAAACCGATGCTTGATGTCGGAAAGCCCAGGAAGTGCTAATCGCCCTGGTAGAGTGAGCCGTGACCGGAAAGGGGGGCTTGAGACCCCACAAGTCATACACACGGGTCAATGTCTGTCGAATCCATTGAACAATGGTGGCCAAAGAGGCCGCCAAGCCCTTGCGTGGTCCATCCACCACGACAAAGAGCATCCGACCTCTGAAAAGAGGCCGTGGTCGCCAGGTACACCCGCAAAGCCCTAACCACATCCAAGGAATACAAGGCAATCTCCTTAGGATGGGATGGGGGCGGACATAGCGAATGAAGGACAATGTCCTCGTTAATGTGAAAAGAAGATACCATCTTCGGCAAGAAGGAAGGTGACAGGCGCAAAACCGCCTTATCCTTGTGTAGGACCAGATACGGAGAACTACTCGACAGAGCCGCCAACTCTGACACTCGTCTGGCAGAAGTGATGGCTACCAGAAAAGCCACCTTCTGCGAAAGCAGTTGTAAGGGAATTTCCCTGATATTTTCAAAGGGAGGCTTCTGAAGCCCAGAAAGGACCAGATTGAGGTCCCAAAGAACCAAAGGCGTACGCACCTGGGGAGCGACATGTCGGACCCCCTGAATAAAGGTGTGAATCAACGAATGCGTCGCCAAAGGGCGCTGAAAAAAGATAGCCAAGGCAGAAACCTGACCCTTGATAGTGCTCAACGCCAGTTTACGGTCCAGGTCTTGCTGAAGAACAGCTAGCACCCAGGACACCAAAAAGGAACAGGGGTTCCACCCCCCCCCCCCTTCGCACCAGGCGATATACGCTCTCTGGGTGCAATGGTACATCTTCCTAGAAGTGCACTTACGAGACTTGAGCATGGTGGGAATCACCGAAGCGGAGACCCCCGATCTCTCAAGACCTGGGATTCAATAGCCAGGCCGTCAAAGCCAAAGAGGGTAAAGCAGGGTGCAAGATGGGGCCCTGGGACAGAAGGTCCTCGTGAAGCGGGAGACGCCAGGGAGTATCCACCACCATCCCCACCGCGTCGGCGTACCACGGACGCCGAGGCCAATCCGGAGCCACCAGAATGGTTGGAATCCCCTCCACCTCTATCCTGCGCAACAGATGCGGAATCAGCTTGAGAGGAGGAAAAACATAGATGAGCCGATACTGGCTCCACGGAGCTACAAGGGCGTCCGCCAGCAGATCCCTTGCTCTGCTCACAAAGGTCTGAACCCTTCGATTGAGCCGGGACGCCAGCAGATCTACGTCTGGAGCGCCCCATTTTTGGCAAAGTTGTTGGAACACACCTGGATGCAGGGACCACTCTCCCTGATCCAACCTCTGTAATCCGCTTGCCAATTTTCTATGCCCGGAATGTACACGTCAGAGAGAGCCGGCGCATGAAGCTCTGCCCACCACAGAATGTGAGCCGCCTCTAATGCTACCGCCGAGCTTCTCGTTCCGCCTTGATGGTTCACATATGCGACGGCATTGTCCGACTGGACTCTGATGGGGCGCCCTCGCAGCCTTCCCTACCAATGGGAGAGGCAATGCCTGATGGCCCGAAGTTCCAGCACATTGATCGGGAGCCGACTTTCTTCCCGAGACCAACGGCCCTGTGTTGACAACAACCCCAGGACTCCCCACCAACCGCTTAGACTGGCATCTGTGGTCACTACGGACCACATCATGGGGAGGAAGGACTTCCCCTCCTTCAGGGCCGAGGCCCTTAACCACCGAATTAGAGAGGAACTGGCCTCGCGGTCCAGCTTGACCAGGTGATCCAGGGATATAGGAGATTTGTCCCACCGAAGCAGAATCAAGCTCTGCAGGGACCGGGTCTGGGCATACGGAACCGCCCCGAAGGTGAACACCATTAGCCCCAGGACCTGCATGCAAAAAGAAATTCTGACAGAAGAGACCTCACTGCCTGCTGCAGCGTCTGCAGTTTTCCTGAAGGAAGAAAAACTCTTGACCTGACCGAGTCCAAGGTCAAACCCAGGTACTCCAGGCGGTGTGACGGTGTCAACACCGACTTCGGCCGATTGATCACCCATCCTAACTCCTGCAGGATGTGCAGTGTGGCTATGTTGTCCCTCAGAGCTGAGGCCGACTCTGCCCGCAGATGCAGGTCATCCAGATATGCCAGAACTGCAATGCCCCTCTGCCGCAATAGAGCTAACACTGGGGGCCAGGAGCTTGGTGAAAACCCGGGGGGCCGACGCCAGGCCGAATGGCAAGGTCACAAACTGGTAGTGGTGATTGCTCATTGAGAAACGTAGAAAACGTTGGTGCGAGGCACAGATGGGGACATGCAGATTTGCAGATATGCATTCTTGATATCCAAGGATGCCAGCAAGTCCCCCTGGCGAAGGGCCGCTACCACGGAGCGGACTGACTCCAACCTGAATTTCCACGCCTGAACATAAATGTTGAGCGCCTTCAGATCCAGGATGGGCCTGACCCCATCCTTCTTTGGGACCACAAACAAGTTGGAGTAAAAACCATGGAAACGTTCCATGGCCGCACCGGCACAACCACCCCCTTGTAGAGCAGATCTTGCAGGGCCACCAGCAGCGCCCTGGGGGAAGCCTCAGATTGGAGGCAAAGAACCTGTCTGGAGGCATGGGACGTAATTCTATCTTGTACCCCCGCGGAGACCACCTTGCACACCCAGGAATCTGAAATGCGACAGTTCCATTGTTCCGCGAACTCCAGCAGGCGACGCCCCACCCGCAACTCATCATGCGGAGGAGGGCTTCCCATCTGACTTCTCTTGCTTATGCTGCCACGGTCGCTTCTGACCTCTTGCAGCAGCCTTGGAGGGCTTAGCACCCTTGCCCACCGAACGGGGGGCAGGAAAATACCTTTTCTGACCAGAAAACGAGGGGCCCGGCCTACGACGAGGCTCCTTACCCCTCTTAGGCTCGGAGAGAAAGGTACTCTTTCCCTCCCGTGAGATCCTTGATGATCTCATCCAGAGAAAGTCTGAAGACGCGCCCTCCCTGAAAGGGCAAGTCAGTAAGCGCCTTCTTCGACGCCTGGTCCCCAGACCAGCACTTCACCAGAGTACATGCCTGATCACTACTGTGAAGGCGGACAGTTTTGACAGTATGGGAGCTATGTCCAGGGCCGCATCACAGAGATACCTGAGCCCCTGGGTGAGCTGTTCAGCCAGCTCCACAGTTTCAGGTGGGACATGCGCCTCGCTCAAATCACGATGCAACCCACAGCCCATTCCATCAGAGCTTGTGCCACAAGTGCCGGCGCTAGCGCCGGTCACATGGCCGACCCAGTCAAGACAAACATGGCCTTGGAAACTGCCTCAGCCTTCCTGTCAGCCGGATCCTTAAAAGACGGCGTGTCCTCCACCGGAATTGTGGTCGCCTTGCTCAGGCGGGACGCGGGGGTCTACCTTGGGGGAGACCCATTTCTGCGCCATACTGTCCTCAAAAGGATAATGTACAGCAAACCATCTTGGTAGAGGCAGAGAGCTCTGCGGCCTCTGGCACTCTTTGTACGCAAACTGATCAAAGAAAGGTACATAAGGGAACACCTTAGAGGTGCAAACTGGCCTATGCGATCCAAAGACCACAGCCTTCTCTTGCGAGTCACCCGCTGTCCCCAGCTTTAGCGTCTCACGAACAGATGAGATTAAGGAGCCCACCAAAGCCCTTTCATGCGCAATGGTGCCTGAAAAATTTTCCTCCCCATCAGAGGAATCCCAGAGCTCCCCATCCGACAACTTGAGGGGGGTCCCCGTTCTGGTGGTATCCCACTTGAGACAGACCTGCCTCCCGGTCTATTCCTACAGGGGGAGCTGCCGGCTGAGTGACACACGTGACGCGGACCTGAACGCCTGGTCTTAAGCATGCTGGTGGGACATTTAACCGGCAGGCCGCCCCGCACTGGCCTGACACGGCCGATCCAGCGCAGAGCATAGGTCGGCTCGGTCCGTTGGCCGAAGCTGGGGAGACTCCCTGGATCTATATCATCCAGCCTTTCACCCAGCCGGCTACTTGATTGCAGTCTTCATCAGAAAGAAAAACTTATTTTAAAAAAGAAAAAATCATGGAACCACAGGTCCCAGCATGGGTCCTGTCTAACTCCTTGCACTAGGCAGAAAAGACTGAAGGCTGAGCTGGCTGGTGGCGGGTTATACCAAGGAGGACCGCCCCCTGGGAGGGGCTGTGTCTGCTTTTTAGCTGAACTGAAGTTCTGCCAAGTCCAGTCCTAGTGAAAGGTGGCATAACCCCAGGCGTAATGAAGAGATGATGCATCCATCAATGAACGAAAGAGAAACATGCAGAGCCATGGCTTCATCTGCCTGTTGCTGCTCTTTTTGACTGCTCAGTTTGAAAGACACGACTATATTCCTCAATTGTCAATGACATTATCAGTCAGACTAAATCTCAGTATTCGATGAAGAGAAATACAAATTATGTGGTAAGTGAAACAGCCCCTATATATGAATTTCATCATAGTGTTTGCACTGAGTTGAACTTTAAGCCTGTTTCAAGCTTTAACAAAAATAAACACATAATAGGCTTAATTCCTCGCAACACTATTTTTAAAAATTGACAACTCATGTTTCAACTTCTACTGACTTAAATCACAAATATCTAAACAGTGATTCTAATATAGAGAGAGACTATGCTGTCTCAGATCACTTAAGATACGTAGTCAGCTTTACCTTTGGTCTTGACACCTTTATTTTTTGTCCTGACTTTGGAACCTTTCCTTCAACACGTCAGACATAATTGTTCCATCAGGGGTATTCAAACTGGCACCTATCACCATTAGGTGGCGGAATACACCAACAACCTCCTTTTTTATGCCACAAAACCTCTTATTTCTCTACCTTCTCTGCTACCAGAGTTGAAACTATTTGGTTCGCTCTCCAACTTTAAGGTTGATCTCCAAAAGTTGGAAGCATTAAATGTCTCCCTTCCTGCTTTTGTCATGGCTAAGCTACGTCCACATTTTAAGTGGGCCACTCAATTTATCCAATACTTAGGGACTAAAATCCCTGTGAATCTAAACGCTTTTTTCTCCCTTAACTTCCAATCTATCCTGGCCATCGTGTCTGCTGAGTTGAAGAAATGGGATACTCTTGGCATATCCTGGTTCGGCCGTTGTAACATACTGAAAATGAACACAATGCCTAGGCTACTGTACTTGTTAAAGGCCTTACCGATCAGGCTACCCTGGGCTTTTTTCCATTCTGTGCATTTTGTGTGGTAGACTGGTGCAGGCACAAGACCCAAAAGTTGTAGGTCAAACTTGAACAAGAGGTGGCAAAAGCATCACTTGCAGGTCTGCCTTGGGCTGGAGAACAATACGTCTCCCAACTTGCTGACCATCCACTAATTGGCCCTATCCTTGCCGAAATGGACAGATTTTTTTCAGTTGGCTTCCTTAGGGAGTTTCCCCTCGCCTAAGACACCGATCATGGGCCATCCTGGGTTCATCCCCAGACTTACTGACACGACTTTCCTCGTGCATGCTTCCCACTTTTACATGCACAAGGCTATAAAACTTGCTTTCTAGTTCACCGAATCCTTCCTTGAACCACTGGAGAGCTCCTCTGTTATCTTATTTTCTGGATTCGTTGCCTAGTCCCATGCTTTTTCATAGGAAGCTACATCCTTTTGAGTAGATATGTCTGGGAGAGGGCCCAATTCGCAGATCACTGTCCACCTCCCACAATCCCCCTTAGAACTATATGCACAAACTGACCCTCCCTTTCTTGATAAATGGGAGAGGGACTTTGGGAATGCCCAGTTTTGTGTACATTCTGGCAACCAGAACCTAATACCCAAATTAATGGGCATTTCCCTACATAATGATTCTGCAGCAATTTTGCTTAATCTTCTTCCTCTATCTAGCAAGCGCTACCAAAAGTCCAGACTCAAACATTTATTAAACATGGCTCGTGCTCGTATCCCTAGTATGTCGAAACAGGCTGCCCCAACAGTTGCCCAATGGATCGCAAGAGTGAACGATATCGAAGAAATGGAGGATCTGACTTCGACCCTTCAAGACAAGCCTGAGGAACAGAAGACTAGATGGTTCTATTGGGACCTCTTTCATTTCTCTGATGAACACCCTCAAGATATATTAACTTCCTTGTTCCAACCTCATAATGGGCTACTTTATAGCAGTATAGCTACTTTGTAACAGTCACAAAAGAGAGTGTGGGAATACCCCACGTAAGTGGACGTTTTACTGGCACACCACGAGATAACCACTGGAAATGTATAAAATTATATTTTTATTACAAACATTTGATTAAAAAAGCCAGATGCTTTCACAGGTTAAAAAATAAACATGAACACATATATAACATGTAGGGTCAGGGTCTCCAAACCCTGCCAGTCAAAATCATATATCAGAAACGATACCAACTACCAAAACAACCATGGTGTGTGTTAGGTTGACGCGTTTCGCTTCAAACAAGCTTCTTCAAGACCTTTTCACAGCATGGGTATGGGCTGTTGGAGTAGCTTAATAAAAAGAAGAGGATAGATATCAATACTCAAACACGTTTTGATTTTTTGTAAATACAATGAGTGCATCCATCTTTGTGCTGTATATTGCTAAACATAGTGCTTCCATTTGACCAAATGTGACCCAGGAGAGCGCTCATGGGGGCGGACACAGGAGAAATGTGGCTCCTGTAATTTTTGCCGATTTATCTATGAGAACCAGACTTTTACCTCCCTAACGGGAAGCTGCATACTATTGGACATCATGTGGACTGCCAAACCATTGGGATAGTATACGTGATGTTCTGTAAATGCGGTGCCTTCTATGTTGGCAAGACAAAACGCCAATTCTGGCGGAGAATCAAAGACCATGTGTACTATGGTCAAAAAAACATACTCTCTACACCCATAGGCAGACACCTGAGCATCTATCATCAGAACGACCCCAATGTTGTTCGCTTCGCCGCCCTAGAGAGAATCATACCTAATCCTAGAGGGGGGAATTTGATAAAATTATACTCCAACGTGACACGCTGGATATATAATCTTAGGGCTACAGAAGCACCAGGATTGAATGAAGCGTTAAGCTTCAAGCCATACTTATAATGGGGGACTGAGATATGTCGTGAGCGACGAGTACGATATTTATAGAAAAGAATATCTAAGTACAAATTTAATTTAAATGTGCCCTCTCTCCCCTCTTCCACCTTGGTTCCCACACACAGATTTCCAATATTATGGAGAATGACATCTGGGGTTTAACCCACATGCTTTGTTTTTCTGTGCTTCTTGTTTCTCTTCCCTTCCCGTTGATATATATTATATGCTGTGATGGATAGACATTATTGGTGGCGTTCTTGATAAGTTAACCACTCTCTTTTCTTGGTCTCTTTAGAGATGCAGGGAATTCTATGTATCCTGTATTATGAATATTCTTGAATTGGCTGCGACCTGATGTGGCTGGGGGGTTGTTCTTCAGTGGGGGCGGGCATATGCGTCTCACTCCTATGGGAGATGTTAGGGTTGTGGGCAGGCCGATCGGGTGTGGTCTCCCGGAGGGAGTTAAGGGATTGTTACCCCTTCTCCCCCTGGGGCGTTTCTGGTCTGGCCACGCCTCCCCTTTACAATGCGGTGCACTTCACAGTAAGCGTGCGCCGCACTGTTGAGATGCATGCCGCGTCACGTGATCGCGCCATGTCCTATGGCGCGCCGCATTCTTATTGAGCAGTGCACACACGTGACGCGGTGGGAGAATATATCAGCCCTACGCCGAGCGGCGTGGCGGTCGAGACAGGCGGAGCTGGCGTGGAGAGGTAAGATGCAGGACACATCGTGACATTGGGGACACTACATCTTTATAACATACAGAGCCCATATACATGTTCTCTCCTCCTCCTAGGGGATACCATTGTGGTGCATCTCTTGGGTACAATACAAGTCTTTGGGACATCTTCCCCTGGACCTCCGTTTGTGACTTTAAGGTACACCTAGTCAGATGCTTAATATACATACAGTGCCTTGCAAAAGTATTCGGGCCCCTTGAACTTTGCGACCTTTTGCCACATTTCAGGCTTCAAACATAAAGATATAAAACTGTAATTTTTTGTGAAGAATCAACAACAAGTGGGAGACAATCATGAAGTGGAACGAAATTTATTGGATATTTCAAACTTTTTTAACAAATAAAAAACTGAAAAATTGGGCGTGCAAAATTATTCAGCCCCCTTAAGTTAATACTTTGTAGCGCCACCTTTTGCTGCGATTATAGCTGTAAGTCGCTTGGGGTATGTCTCTATCAGTTTTGCACATCGAGAGACTGAAATTTTTGCCCATTCCTCTTTGCAAAACAGCTTGAGCTCAGTGAAGTTGGATGGAGAGCATTTGTGAACAGCAGTTTTCAGTTCTTTCCACAGATTCTCCATTGGATTCAGATCTGGACTTTGACTTGGCCATTCTAACATCTGGATATGTTTATTTGTGAACCATTCCATTGTAGATTTTGCTTTATGTTTTGGATCATTGTCTTGTTGGAAGACAAATCTCCGTCCCAGTCTCAGGTCTTTTGCAGACTCCATCAGGTTTCCTTCCAGAATGGTCCTGTATTTGGCTCCATCCATCTTCCCATCAATTTTAACCATCTTCCCTGTCCCTGCTGAAGAAAAGCAGGCCCAAACCATGATGCTGCCACCACCATGTTTGACAGTGGGGATGGTGTGTTCAGGGTGATGAGCTGTGTTGCTTTTACGCCAAACATAAGGTTTTGCATTGTTGCCAAAAAGTTTGATTTTGGTTTCATCTGACCAGAGCACCTTCTTCCACATGTTTGGTGTGTCTCCCAGGTGGCTTGTGGTAAACTTTAAACAACACTTTTAATGGATATCTTTAAGAAATGGCTTTCTTCTTGCCACTCTTCCATAAAGGAGAGATGTGTGCAGAATACGACTGATTGTTGTCCTATGGACAGAGTCTCCCACCTCAGCTGTAGATCTCTGCAGTTCATCCAGAGTGATCATGGGCCTCTTGGCTGCATCTCTGATCAGTCTTTTCCTTGTATGAGCTGAAAGTTTAGAGGGACGGCCAGGTCTTGGTAGATTTGCAGTGGTCTGATACTCCTTCCATTTCAATATTATCGCTTGCACAGTGCTCCTCGGGATGTTTAAAGCTTGGGAAATCTTTTTGTATCCAAATCCGGCTTTAAACTTCTACACAACAGTATCTCGGACCTGCCTGGTGTGTTCCTTGTTCTTCATGATGCTCTCTGCGCTTTAAACGGACCTCTGAGACTATCACAGTGCAGGTGCATTTATACGGAGACTTGATTACACACAGGTGGATTCTATTTATCATCATTAGTCATTGAGGTCAACATTGGATCATTCAGAGATCCTCACTGAACTTCTGGAGAGAGTTTGCTGCACTGAAAGTAAAGGGGCTGAATAATTTTGCACGCCCAATTTTTCAGTTTTTTATTTGTTAAAAAAGTTTGAAATATCCAATAAATTTCATTCCACTTCATGATTGTGTCCCACTTGTTGTTGATTCTTCACAAAAAATTACAGTTTTATATCTTTATATTTGAAGCCTGAAATGTGGCAAAAGGTCGCAAAGTTCAAGGGGGCCGAATACTTTCGCAAGGCACTGTATATCTCTTACCGGACTAGATGTCCGTATAATGGTTACAGAATCTTGGTAAATAGATACCTATATTACCAGTATACTTATATATATATATATATATATGTGCCACATCCATCTGAGGGTGATCATGGAAATTCCATTTTGTTTCTCCCAGCCCTCCTTTCTCCCTCTCTCCTCCCTCCCCCCCAATATCATTTGGTCTGGCAGTGTCTTAGCAGGGTAAGCCCATGTCTATTTATTATGGAGACTTGACCAATGGTTAATATATACACTCAAGCATTTTATATGGCTTTTGTCTACAGACTTAATTGCATACCATCACACACATACTGGGGCATCTTCACCCCATCTTCCGTTTTTACGGAAGTTCTCCACACAAAAGGTAATAAGATAATGATATGGCCTCATAGAATTAAAAATCATACAAGGCTTCATGTATTATAGATTCATCCATATATCTTTTTAGGACAACCCTTCCAGCCTGCTGTGTTATTGCCTCCAGACCTGGGGACTGAAGAACATTTCTCCTGTGTCCGCCCCCATGAGTGCTCTCCTGGGTCACATTTGGTCAAATGTAAGCACTATGTTTAGAAATATACAGCACAAAGATGGATGCACTCAATGTATTTACAAAAAATCAAAAAGTGTTTGAGTATTGATATCTATCCTCTTCTTTTTATTAAGCTACTCCAACCCATACCCATGCTGTGAAAAGGTCTTGAAGAAGCTTCTTTGAAGCGAAACGCGCCGACCTAACGCTTACACACCATGGTTGTTTTGGTAGTTGGTATTGTTTCTGATATATGATTTTGACTGGCAGGGTTTGGAGACCCTGACCCTACATGTTATATATGTGTTCATGTTTATTTTTTAACCTGTGAAAGCATCTGGCTTTTTTAATCAAATGTTTGTAATAAAAATATAATTTTATAAATTTCCAGTGATTATCTCGTGGTGTGCCTGTAAAATGTCCACTTACGTGGGGTATTCCCACACTCCCTTTTGTGTTTGTCATTTTGGGATGGTGGCACGCTCAGGAAAGCTTCCTTTTTGTTCCTACTTTGTAACAGTATTGAGTTGCTCCACCAGTTCTGGCATCCCCCTCTTTTCCCTCCTCCCTCCTTTTTTTCTCTTTCCCTCTTGCTCCCTCCACCCCCCCCTCTATTTTTTTCTCTTTCTTGTTCATTCATTTACTTATATATATATATATATTTTTTTTTAATTATTTTTTGGTGCGCATAGATCCAGATTGATGTGGATACACATGGCTTCTGCATACTTTTATGTCCTCATTGTAAGATACTTTTTACTCTCTGAATTTTATTCAGAGATCACCATTAGATCCCATCCCAACTCAATCTGCTAGCTTATATAATCTTATTTTGCTTGGTGTAAAATACACCAGCATATTGGGCCTTTTTGAATGATGCAGTTTTTATATGCACACTGTTACCTCTGCTATGCAATTGCCCTATACTATCGTTTACTGCCTTGCATTGACTTGGAAAGCACATTTTACAATTGTATGCAGTCATTGTATTGTATCATTGTTATCTGGTGCATGCCATTAAATAAAAAAAAAAAAAAAAAACACACGCCCATTCAATTAAGTTGGACAAGAAGCAGTTAACCTTAAACTGCGTAAGGGGTTCTTTACTGTTAGAGTGGTAAGGATGCGGAACTCCCTTCCACATTTGGTGGTGTCAGCAGGGAGTGCTGATAATTTAAAAAATTCTTAGATTGACATCTTAGTGAACGCAACACACAGGGATATAGGAAATGGTAGGGACAAACACCCACCCACAGAAGTTAAGCTGGATGAACTGGTGTCTAAACCCCAAAGCAACAAAATTTGATTTGGGTTAAACTGTGGAGGTGGAATTCATTTTGCTTTCTCCAACTACAGTGCTGCATATTTAAACCAAAAGGTTTGTCTTTTTATTCATCCATCCCCAGAAAATCATTTCAGCAGTTCTCTGCATAATCTAGACCAGGGCTCAACCCAACCCCTACCCTGCCCTAACCACGCCCTTAATTCCCTAAACACGCCCTCATAAATTATCTCATGAAATTACACGTTTTATGCAGAATTACGTTACAAAAATAAATATTAACAACTTCATCAGTGCTCATCAATGCAGCCTCACCTGTGCCCATTAATGCAGCTTCACCAGTGCCCATCAATGCAGCCTCACCTGTGTCCATCAATGCAGCCTCACCTGTGTCCATCAATGCAGCCTCACCTGTGTCCATCAATGCAGCCTCACCTGTGTCCATCAATGCAGCCTCACCTGTGTTCATCAATGCAGCCTCACCTGTGTCCATCAATTCAGCCTCACCTGTGTCCATCAATTCAGCCTCACCTGTGTCCATCAATGCAGCCTCAACTGTCTCCATGAATGCATCCTCACCTGTCCCCATGAATGCATCCTCACCTGTCTCAATCAATGCCGCTTCACCTGTGCAGGAGAAGAGAGTAGAGGAAAAGTATTGCCTGCCAGATCATTAGAAAGTGAGCAGGGAACATCGCTGTAACAGCTTTCTTTTTAATTGCTGCGTGTTCCCCCCGCTCGCCTTCACATACAGCTCCGCCTCGGGCACTTTGATAGACAGAACACTGGTCCAATGACGGGAAATGTGACGTATATCAAAGTACCCGGGCCAGGAGGCAGGGCTGTATGTGAGGGTGAGCACGGGGAACACTCTGCAATGCAATTGAAAGCGGTTACAGCGATGCTCCCCATTCTCTGATGATCCGACTGGCTCTCTCTTCCCTGGGGCAATTGCTGGGAGAAGGACTCCCATTCAACCCCGCCTGCTAGCGGTGCTCGCCCCCCCCCCCCCCCACCTCCAAGGCAGTCCATGCTCGCCAGCAATTATTTTCCACTCACGGGAACTAGGAACAAGCAATATCAAGTGTGTGTGTACACTATATTGTCAAAAGTATTGGGACACCTGCCTTTACACGCAACTTTAATGGCATCCCAGTCTTGATCTGTAGGGTTCAATATTGAGTTGGCCCATCCTTTGCAGCTATAACAGCTTCAACTCTTCTGGGAAGGTTGTCCACAAGGTTTAGGAGTGTATTTATGGGAATGTTTGGCCATTCTTCCAGAAGCGAATTTGTGAGGTTAGGCACTTATGTACTTTTTTTTCCCTGTATATATACATACGCAGTGAGTGTGTGTGTGTGTATATATATATATATTTTTTTAAGCAGTGATTACCTCAGTGGTTAAGAGGTCCGTCATCATGGGAGCAAGTCCACCAAGAAGGGCAAATCATTTTTATTTTTCAGTCATTCTACATCAGTTCCCTGTTAACTAAAGTAACACTTAAGCAATAATTTAGGGATCAAAGGTCACCTTGTGGGGGACTCTAAAAGAGCAATTGTTTTGCTTGACATAGGGTCTTCTGAGGAAGTGATCCCCCCACATTCCCACCTGACATAGCAATTCTACCAGAACATATATACACAAATGTTCAGCCCGTTCAGCTCTCATACATAGAATCCATACGACTATCAGCCCACCTCTCCCCTTGTTCATTCACAGAATGCCTTGTATTTTGTTCAAAAAAATATAAGGCGTTCTGTGAATGGAAAAGGGCAGAGGAAGGGTGAATAAATGACAATATGGCTTCTGTAATCAGCTGTTAAAGAGCTGCAGTGCCAGAAGTTTAGCGAGAGAAACAGCAGTGATCCTGGAAGTGGCACACACCTTATGAGAGTTAAATATTTGTTGTACAGTTCTGTGTTAAGAAGCAATCTTAAATGTTTTTTCTTTGTACAGAAATTCTACTCATTGAGCTTTATTAACCACTTCAATACAGGACAATTACACCCCCTTCCTGGCCCAGGCCAATTTTCAGCTTTCAGCGCTATCACACTTTCAATGCCAATTACTTAGTCATGCAACACTGTACCCAAACAACATTTTTTAAATTTTCTTCACACAAATAGAGCTTTCTTTTTGTGGTATTTAATCAACACTTGTTTTTTTATTTTTTACGACACTTGAAAATTTTGAAAAAGAAAACACCTTTTTTAGTTTCTATGATACAAATTTTACAATTTCATTTTTGTTCATAAATTTGGGCCAAAATGTATACTGCTACATATTTTTGGTAAAAATAACCCAAATAAGTGTATACCGTAGTAGTTGGTCTGTGTAAAAGTTATAGAGTCTACAAGCTATGGTGCAAATCATTGAAAATCACACATGATGCACTGACGACCTAACTCATTTCTTGAGGTCCTTGAATGTCAGGAATGTACAAATACCCCCCAAATGACCCCTTTTTGAAAGGTAGACATTCCAAGGTATTTAGTAAGAGGCATGGTGAGTTTTTTGAAGTTGTAATTTTTTCCCACAATTCTTGGGAATATTAAGAAATTATTTATTTTTTACACAAAATTGTCATAACAACAAGTTATTTCTCACACACAGCATATGCATACTTCCAATTACACCCCAAAATGCATTCTGCTACTCCTCCCAAGTATGGCGATACCCCATGTGCGAGACTTTTTCACAGCCTGGCCACATACAGAGGTCCAACATGCAGGGAGCACCGTCAGGCGTTCTAGGAGCATAAATTACACATAAAATTTCCTAACGACCTATTACACTTTTGCAGGCCCTGGAGCAATTACCCACAAAATTACCCCATTTT
The DNA here is from genome assembly GCA_018402905.1 of Glandirana rugosa. Lineage (NCBI taxonomy): Eukaryota > Metazoa > Chordata > Amphibia > Anura > Ranidae > Glandirana > Glandirana rugosa. The sequence goes on along the minus strand of BLSH010257296.1, from coordinate 977,309 downwards.
GGAAAGCAAACACCCCAACGTATAATCTATTAGGCATTATGAGTCTTTTGAATGGTTCATTTTTATCCACAAGTTTTTGGAATATGTGGAAAGAAAATGAAAACACATTTTTTTTTTACACAAAGTTGTCAATTTACAAGATTTTTCTAACACATAGCATGAACATAGCAAAAATTACACCCCAAAATACATTCTGCTACTCATCCCGAGTATGGCGATACCACATGTGTGCGACTTTTACACAGCCTGGCCCAGGGGCGGATCCAGAGCCTAGTCTTGGGAGGGGCACTGCCAGAAATTAAGGTTTTTCACTGGCAATTTGTCGGGGCAATGGCTGGTATTGGCGCTTCAATCGTCATGTCACCATGGTTGTTATGGTGTCAGGATGATTGAAGCGCATCATTTCTATTATTACATTGTAATATAAAATGAAATTGTTCAACTCACCATAATGTAGAATCAGTGGGAACCCCGAATGCGTCACTTGCCACGGTCACCTGCCACCAGATGCAGCTTGTCACTTGCCTGCCACCAGATGCAGCTGGTCACTTGCCACATTACTTGCCACCAGATGCGGATTGTCACTTGCCACATTGCCTGCCACCAGATGCAGCTTGTCACTTTCCACATTGCCTGCCACCAGATACAGGTTGTCACTTGCCACCATTGCCTGCCACCAGATATCCATTGCCACCATCCTGCAGCAACAGTGACAGCAGAGAAACAGGCTTCTCTCACGAGCTTTTCAGCACATGTGAGGGCAGGAAGTGAGAGATGATGTAATCTCTCTATTGTCCATGGCTGCACAGTGAGGGCAGAACTGCAGTGATGCAGGGCAGGCTATGAGAGATGATGTCATCTCTCTGCTCGCTCACCTGCCCGCTCACTGTCCTGCCTTCCTGTTCACCCACCGGCCCGCTTACTGGCATGACTGCCCGCCTGCACCCAGGGCTAGACTGGGACAAAAATATGGCCCTGGACTTCATCCAGACAGGTCTCTCCCATACCGGCCAGACAAACTGCCCTCCTCCCTCTCCCAGCCTGTTGAGTCAGCTGTCTGTCCCCTCCTCCATGCTCCTCCCCATGCTGCTCTAGTCCCCTACATGCTCGTTCTGGTCCCTCACATGCTCCTTCTGGTCCCCCCTCCTTCTCAGGTACCTCACATGCTCCTTCTGGACCCCCCCTTAGGTCCCTCACATGCTCCTTCTGGCCCCCTCCTTCTCAGGTCCCTCACATGCTCCTTCTGCCCCCCCTCCTCAGGTCCCTCACATGCTCCTTCTGCCCCCTGGCCCCTCACATGCGTACACTCCCCGGTCCCCCGTCTTCCTCGTACACTCC
>BLSH010257296.1:952775-966287 GCA_018402905.1 Glandirana rugosa | reverse complement strand
CCCGCTACATCCATGGCCTTGACTCTCGCTCGTCCGACATGGACAGGGCAACCTGTCTCTCCGACGCGGCGGGCCAAGACCAAGTCAGCCAGTTACGGTGCCTCCAACACATCCATTTGGTAATCCCGCCTTGTTCTTCGTGTCGTTGTCAGCGCCTGCGCCGAGACTAGGAAGCCCCCCGTCACGAAGTGTCCGGAGCCCCAGTCATAGCCAACGACACGTAAGAAGGAGGAGATCCCCGAGATGGCGCCAAACATACACCCCATCTCCGCCCCCCTTAGGGCTGTTAAGACCATCGGGGTTCCAACCCCCTGCCTCGCACCAGGTAATATAGGCCTTCCAGGTCCTATGATAAATCTTACGTGAGGAACTCTTACGTGCTTTTATCATAGTAGGGATTACGGAGTCAAAGACACCCCTCTCCCTCAATACCTGGGACTCTATAGCCAAGCCGTCAAAGCCAGCGAGAGTTCGGCGTACCAAGGATGCCGGCCAATCCGGAGCTACCAGAATTGTCGGGATTCCCCCCGCCTCTACCCCACATACAAACCGCGGTAGAGCCCCTAGAGGAGGAAGAATGCACAGCAACCGATACTGACCCCGAGGCCTGTGAAGCACTGCCCCCCGAAGGATCAGAGCCGCGTCCGCGACTGTTGCTGTGCTTCTTGTTCCGCCCTAATGGTTTACCTACACAACCTCCGTGGCATTGACCGACTGAACCAGAACCGGGCGGCGCAGCCTCTCTGTCCAACGGGACAGGTACAGCCTGCTCGCTCTCAGTTCCGGTACCTACATCGCCCTATTGAGGGGAGGACAACTTCTCCCCCCCTTTAGGGCCGGAACCTGAATCCCCCAAACCAAGGGTTCCCGGGACTGACACTCCGACCTAATCGGCCTGTCCAGGGATAGAGGAGATTTGTCCCACTGCGACAACATTGCCTCTCGCAGGAGCCGAGTGTTCTGGGCGTAAGGTATCGCTTCGCAAGTCGACACCCTGAGCCCCAACACCAGTATACAGAACCGTAAGGAGAACCACTGGCGCGATCACAGGGTTTGCCCAGCCTGAAGCGTTAGACGCTTGCTCGGTGTTAAGAACACCCCTGTCTGTACCGTGTCCGGAAACAGACCCAGGTAATCCAGCCGGCAAGCCAGCGTTAATGATGACTTCTAACTGCTGAGCGCCTGACCGGCATCTAGAAGCGCCCCCCCCCCGACGCTCCTGAGGGAGCCTCAAGTTTGAGGGGAAGAACTTTTCTGGGGGCAGAGAGCTGCTTGCAACCCCCTGAAACCGGCCCCCCACCCGTGAGGCGGGTGGGGGCAACCCATCATGCGGAGGCAGACTTGTCCTCCGCTTTTTCGGACTTACACTGCCAGGGCCTCTTTCTGTGGCCCGTGAACGCCTTCCCGGCCTTGCCTGCTGGGCCGGGCGCCCGAAAAAACCAGAAGAGACAGGACCCTGCCTACAACGACTATCTCGTCGCTTCGGCTCTGGAAGGAAAGTACTCTTCCCTCTCGTGAAATCCTTAATATTTTATCCAACTGTGGGCCAAACAGACGCCCTCCCTGAAAGGGCAGGTCTGCCAGAGCTTTCTTTGAAGCCTGGTCGCCCGACCAAGAGCGGAGCCACAGCACCCGCCTGATAACAATTGAACGAACAGACATTTTTGACAATATGGGGAGAAGATCCAAAGCAGCATGGCATATGTAGCCGAGACCCTCTTCCAAATGTTGCACTCGCTGTACTTCAGCCTATGCACATTCACCAGATAAACTAGTGCGCAGCGCGGCAGCGTGCTCACGAAGAGACTGTGCCGCCATAGCAGTTGCTGGCCGCATGGCTGACCCAGCCAACAAGAATAGTGCTTTAGACACTGTCTCTGTGCGGCGATCGGCTGCCTCTTTAAAGGATGGCGACCCCTCCTCTTAGTAAAGCTTTCCTCAAAGGGACAGCATACAGCAAAGCTTTTAGGCAAAGCCAAGGAACTTGGTGGCTTACGCCATTCCTTGAACACTGCCTGTTCAAACACCTGATCATAAGGGTAAGCCCTAGGGGACCTAGGGGGTCTAAGCGGTCCACAAACATATGTGGACTCATACGACTCCCCTGTTTGGTCCAGTCGCATAGAGTCGCGAATATCAGTGCTTCCACTATCGCTTTATCCCGCGAACTAGGAGCCTCCTGATCCTCTTCGCCCTCTGAGGGTGACTCACCCTCTGAAAGATCCACAGGTGTGACCACTGAAGCACTTTCAAGATCTGAATCCTCCCCTGAGGAAAGAGGGGGGTGGGCGCTTCAGGGGGCTCCTCTGAACGGGCACCCCTGCCCGGGGGAGGAACTCCCCAAACACCGCCCTCAGCTGTTCCAAGGACACAAATGCTCCTGGGATGGACTGTAGATCTGTAGGTACCCCTGCCATAGAACTGCCGGCCTCTGACATCTCAGCCCGGCACCCCCCGCTGTGTAACCACCACCTCTACCCCACAAATCAGCCAGGGAGACCCGGGCGGATTACACCCACCGCTACCAGCACCCAGAAAGCGCCAGCTATACTTGCTGTTTGATGCCCGAGCACTCCAACCGAAGAGCAATGCCCACGAACTGCTGCACGCCAGGAGCTTGTTACTGTGTGTCAGCCATGCTGTCCAAGCAAAAACCGGAAGCCCACACCCGTTTTTAAGGACTTCCTGCACAAGGACTGCAGTTCTCCCAATCGACCACTGGAGGCCGCCAGAGAGCAGGCTGGAAACTACATGGTTCTCAAACAATGGACGCTGCCATTACACACGTGCGGTCGGCCACGAACGATCGGTGCTCCAGAATCCAATGGCGACGACCCACCTAACACATTGCTCCGGACGGTCGGTGCAGATTCGAACGGTCAGTGCAAAGGTGCCTGCGGGGGATTGAGGGGGGAGGGGGAGTGGGGGGGAAGGCCTCTAACAGACCCCCACCGGCTGACCACCACAGAGCTGCCCAGGTGCCCACTCTCCATGCCTCTAGGGCGGAAGAGGGGTTCACTCACCAATCCGACGGGCGCAGCGGGTAGCCACCCGGAGCAGGCCTACCTCCCCGCAAGAAGGCATGCTGCTGGCCAGGCCACTGGACAGGCGAACCAGTCACTGGGCTCTAGTCGGTTTTAGCCACTGGCCGCCCGCACGGAACGGGCGCTATGCGGTGGGCCCCCCTAAGGGGGTTCGCGTAGTGTTGGCCGGACTGGGGAAAGATTAGGATTTGGGATATCCTCTATACCACCAGCCAGCTGCTTGATAGCAGTCTTCCTTAGATGAATCTTCAGGAGATCGCTGCTCCCATAGGGAACCAGGTCTACTCCTTGCACTAAGCAAATAAAAATTGATGTGCTGTACAGAGCAAGGGGATTATATGCTAAGGTGAGGACGGCCCCCTGGGAGGGGCCAACCTATACTTTTGTTTGTTTTGCCTAGGCTACTCCTAGTAGGATGAGCATAACCCCGTGTGTCATAAGAAGGCTGCATCTGTCAGTGAACGGAAGAGAAAAGGGATTTTATTAAGAACTTACCATAAAATCCTTTTCTCTGAGTTCACTGACAGAAGCAGCCCTTCATTGACAAGTGGGGTTTATGCACATCCTACTAGGAGTAGACTAGGCAAATAGAAAAAAGCAAGCTGACCCCTCCCAGGGGGCCGTCCTCACTCCAGCATATAACCACCCCTTGCTCTGCATAGCATATCGGTTCGTAACAAGCCGTACAAACGCAACACAGAGGGGTGGGTGCTGCGTCTGTCAGTGAACTCAGAGAAAAGGATTTTACGGTAAGTTCTTAATAAAATCCCTTTCTCTCTTACGTTCAATGACAGACGCAGCCCTTCATTGACAAGTGGGGATGTCCCAAAGCAGTGTCATTCAAGAGGGGTGGGTAAACAATAACAACTGTACCCAACAGAATCCTCTCAGTAGGTGCCAGCTGCACCTACACCGCCGCCTGCAAAACTTTGCGGCCAAAAGCAGCATCCGCGGATGCTGACACATGAACTTTGTAAAATTTAACAAAAGTGTGCACCGAGGCCCATGTAGCCGCCTTGCACATCTGAGACACCGAGACTTGGTGTCTGAAGGCCCAGGAAGTGCTAATCGCCCTGGAGGAATGATCCGTGACTGGGAAAGGGGGTTCTTGGCCCCGAACCGTATACATATGGGTCACCGTCTGTCTGATCCAACGAGAAACAGTAGCCGACGAGGCCGCCAAACCCTTTCGCGGCCCTTCTGTCAGCACAAAGCATCAGACTTCCGAAAAGAAGCTGTAGCCATCAAATACACCCGCAAAGTCCTCACGACATCCAAAGAATGTAACGCAAACTCCTTGGGATGTGACGGGTGTGGACATAATGAAGGAAGAACAATGTTCTCATTAATGTGAAAAGAGGAAACCACCTTCGGTAGGAATGAAGTAGGCGCAGATGATTCTGGTTATATGAGCATAAACCAGATTAGGTGCAAACATCAAGGACATCAACTGGACTTGGCCAACCAACACCCACAGCATCGCCTTATGCTTATGAAGGACCAGGTAGGGAGACCTACATGACAAAGCCGCCAACTCAGACACCCGCCTAGTGGATGTAATGGCCACCAAAAAGGCCACCTTTTGTGACAGCAATTGTAAGGGAATATCCCTGATTCTATCATATGGCGGTTTCTGCAGTACATAAAGTACTAAATTTAAATCCCACGGTGCCAAAGGCGACCGTACCTGAGGAGCCACATGACGTACACCCTGTACAAATGTACGTACCAAAGAATGCGTTGCTAAAGGAAGTTGAAAAAGAATCGCCAGAGTCGAAATCTGACCTTTGAGAGTGCTCAAAGCCAATTTGTTATCCAGGCCTTGCTGCAAGAAAGCCAGCACCCGGGATATAGAGAAAGAGCGGGGATTCCAACCCCCCGCCTCACACGAGGCAATATAAGCCTTCCAGGTGCGATGATATATCTTGCGCGAAGTACACTTGCGCGCCTTAAGCATGGTAGGGCTCACGGAGTCAGAGACACCCCTATCCCTTAGCACCTGGGACTCAATAGCCAAGCCGTCAAAGCCAGCGAGGGTAAAGCAGGGTGCAGGATGGGTCCCTGTGACAGCAGATCTTCGCGAAGCCATCAGGGAACACCTGTTACCATCCGCACCATGTCGGCGTACCAAGGGCGCTTAGTCCAATCCGGAGCCACCAGGATTGTCGGGATCCCCTCCGCTTCTATCCTGTGCAGTAGCCGCGGTAGAAGCTTGAGGGGAGGGAAGGTGTACAGAAGCCGGTACCGAACCCAAGGTGTTACCAGTGCGTCCGTGGCGGCCGCCAATGGATCCCTTGTTCTGCACACGAAAGTATGCACCTTGTGATTGAACCTGGACGCCATTAGGTCCATATCTGGCGTGCCCCATCTGTGGCAAATCTGGCGGAACACCTCTGGATGTAGGGACCATTCCCCCTGATCCAGTGTCTGGCGACTGAGAAAGTCCGCCTGCCAGTTTTCTACGCCCGGAATGTAAATGGCGGAGATTGCCGGCACATGAAGTTCTGCCCATCTCAGAATGTGGGCCGCTTCTGCAGCTGCTGCCGAGCTCCTTGTTCCGCCCTGATGGTTCACGTACGCCACTGCCGTGGCGTTGTCCGACTGAACCCGAATCGGGAAGCCGTGCAGCCTTGCCGACCGGTGGGAGAGACAGAGCCTGATTGCCCTCAGCTCCAGCACATTTATTGGAAGGTGAGATTTCTGCGCCGACCAACGGCCCTGAGCAGACAACTGCCCTAGAACCCCTCCCCAGCCCGATAGGCTGGCGTCCGTTGTGACTATCGACCAATTTAGGGGGAGAAACGACTTCCCCAACGTCAAAGCCGGGGCCCAGAGCCACCAGGTGGACCACGCGACAGCAGGGTCCGCACTGCTGCTTGTAGTGTCAGCAACTTGGCCGGAGGCAAGAATACCTTCGCCTGCACCATGTCCAGTATTAGACCCAGATATTCCAGTCGACAGGACGGGGTCAATGTCGACTTCTGCAGGTTGATCAGCCAGCCGAAGTCTCTCATCGAGTCCACGGTGATAGCAACATTGTCCTCCAGAGCCGAGGCAGACTCCGCTCACAGGAGTAGGTCGTCGAGGTATGCTACCACAGCAATGCCTCTCTGCCTCAATAGAGCCAGCACCTTGGTGAAGACCCGAGGAGCCGCAGCCAGACCGAAGGGAAGTGCCACAAATTGGTAATGTAGGTCTCCTAAGGCAAAGCGCAGGAAGCGCTGATGCCGGAGACAAATGAGAACATGCAGATGATTCAGATATCCAGAGACGCCATGAAGTCCCCTTGGTGAAGGGCGGCCACGACCGAGCGGACAGATTCCATCCTGAATTTCCGCGCTTTCACAAAGTGATTTAGCGCTTTTAGATCCAGAACTGGCCTGACCCCACCCTTTTTGGGCACCATAAAGAGGTTTCAATAGAAGCCGCGAAACCTTTCCAACGGAGGTACCGGCACAATCACCCCTTGTTCGGACAGCATCTGTACAGCCCCTAAGACAGCTTCTCGATGCCCTTGCGGAAGCCTCAAGTTCGATGGGAAGAACCTGTCTGGGGATAGAGTGCTGAACTCTATCCTGTACCCGGAAGACACCACTTCCCGCACCCACCGGTCGGAAATGCAGGCAGTCCACCTGTCTGCGAACCTCAGAAGTCGGCCCCCCACCGAGAATTGGGCGGGGGCAACACATCATGCGGAGGAAGACTTTTTCTCCGTCTTTTCGGGCTTGCGCTTCCAAGCGAATGGTCGTCGCCTTATTCAGGCGAGCCACCGGAGGGTCCACTGCGGGGGATGCCCACTTCTGCAAAAAACTGTCCTCAAAGGGATAGCGCACAGAGAAACGTTTGGGCAGTGAAAAGGAATTCTGCGGACGCTGCCATTCCTTATACACAAACTGGTCAAACAGAAGAAAGGAAAACAAAAGGGGACCTGTAGCCCTGAACCCTCCACCGGACGGCAATGGTACCGCTAGTCGCCCTGGCCCCCCCTCCGCACCCCTGGAGGGGGGGTCACTCACCAATCCAACGGGCGTAGCGGGTAGCCACCCAGTAGCAGACCTTCCTCCCCTCAGGTGGGGAGGGATGCTGCAGGCCAAACGCCCCTGGACGCGAACGCAGCCCGGTCACTCAGACGCAAGTGGGGTTCACCCACTAGCCCCCCGCACGGAACGGGTACGATGCAGCGGACCCCGCTAAAGCTAAGGGTAGCTCACATTGGACGGCCGTGTTGGGGAGCTTTCAGGATTCAAGGTATCCTCTATGCCCCAGCCGGCTACTTGATAGCAGTCTTCATCAGATAGCTTGAGAAAAGCAAAAGGAAGAAAAATGGGGAACTGCAGATCCCAGCAGGGAACCAGGTCTAACTTCATGCACTAGGTATAAAAAAACTGATATGCTATGCAGAGCTGGGGGGTTATATGCTGGAGTGAGGACGGCCCCCTGGGAGGGGTCAGCTTGCCTTTTTTTCTTTTTTGCCTAGTCTACTCCTAGTAGGATGTGCATAAACCCCACTTATCAATGAGAGGGCTGCGTCTGTCAGTGAATGTTAGAGAAAATTGGGCTAACTTTACTGTTGTCTTATTTTTTCAAATCGCGTTTGCAAGACCGCTGCGCAAATACGGTGTGATAAAGTTTTGCAACGACCGCCATTTTATTCTCTAGGGTGTTAGAACTTAACTTCTAACTGTTCTTGTAAGCACCAAGTTCAAAAAACAGGCCCGGTATTGAAGTGGTTAAACAAAGGAGACGTATTGGATAGCAATCAATGCATTTGTAATAGTGATCTTTGGACGTTTTGAATTTTTGAAATTAGCTTGCAATTCATGAGTTAGCATTTAGTTGCAAAACACTGCATTCCTGTATTTTTTAAAAAAAAACATATTCCAAATAGTTTTTTTTCTAGTAACAGATGTACATACAATTCATATTTGTCTCTGTTTTACATGCATTTTTTTCCTCTATATTTCCAAGCCCAGAGTGAATTCCAAAACTCTGCACTTCAATTATCACTATAAAATCCACTGCTGGTTGTAACTGATCCAATGAAGTTATAAAAACATTCATTTCACATCTGAAGTATTCATGTATTTGGGCAGAGACAAACTTGGCAGGAAACATTATTTTATCTGTCTGGAGATGACTGTACAAATAATGCAATGTAAAATTTGCAGAAAATGCTATTTACACATGCCCTACTTATCTTTTCATGTCAATAACAACTGCTATATAGCACATTGATGAAATATATATATATATCCTTTGCTATATATTTATATAACAGAGGATAAAGCATAAAACGTATGGGAGCTTTTATTTTAGGACTCATAATCCAAATCGTCTGGAAAACAAAATGAAATAACTGATGCAATACAATCATGCTGTCATATACACAGAGAAAATTGAGCACCACGTGCAGATTCATGTATGTTAGCAATGCATGAGGACATTTGCTGAAATAGAGAAATGAGAGCAAAAGGTTACGACCCTGGTGTTTAGCAGAACACAGGCAGAATGGCTGCTGCTGATGGAGCTTGGAAAATCTCACATCTGATCAACACTGCAATTTCAATGCTGAATGGAATTAATTTTTAAAAAGATTCTTTATTCATCATTCTTTAGAATAAAACAGGGCTTCCACAAATGAACACTATTTGGTCCAGTTGTTAGCCAGTGACTTTATTTATTTCTAGCTTGAGCTAATTTCTTTGCTTCATTCAACCGGAGGCAAAGTACATATATGATAAACAAGCCAACTAGGCCTGTAAATTGGGTTTTCAACTGCTGACTTCAAATATATATTACTGGCGCATTAAGAGACAGTAGTTTGGCAAACTTTAACCAGAATTGCAAAGCACTAGAGTGAAAAATCCAGATGTTCAATGGTAACCTGCTCCCATGTTCAAAAAGACCTCCTAACAATAAGTGCATCACCCTCAGTCTGAAAAAAATGCTCCCTGACGGACTGAGGGACTCTGCATCCATCACATAAACTTTCTGCTCTGAGCTTCTGTTTTATATATATATATATATATATATATATATATATATACACACACACATACATACACACACACAGAGCTGCTCAAAAATAGACACTTCAACACGAAAAATATATGCAAAAAATATTACTAGAATTATATAAACATCAAAGGGTAGCTATAAGTCATGTTTGAATTGTGCAATCACATTTGGTGCTCAAAGTGGTCACCATTAGCATCCAGACATTTTTTATTTTGGCGAACTACTGCATGAACAACATTGACTAGACTGTTCACAGGAATTGCTCAATTTCTTCCCATAGTGCAGTCAGTGTAGGTGGTTTTCTACGGCACACCACATCCTTTAGTTTTCTCCAGATAGAAATTGATGGGTGTTAAGTCCGGGGAACGTGGAGGTAATTCCACAGCACCTCTGTGTCCTATCCAACATCCTGGAAGAATGTCATCAAGATAAGATGTCACGTCTTGGTGGTAGTGAGGTAGTGCGGCATCTTGCTAGAAATTAAATTGCTCATCAACACAAACCACGCGAATAGCCTATAACATGATGATATCAACAATGGTGCGACTACTGACATCTTTAGGGGAAACATAATACTACACATTGCTGCCATAATTCAATCGGGTTTTAAAAAAGGGCATAGATAATTGTTTAAGTATTGTAAGGGATTAGCTCAGTAACGGGGTGTGCAGGACCCCCTGGATGGATCACAGCACAGTGAAGCAGGCACACAGACCGACAGCAGGATCTTTGTGAAAGCAAAAACTGTGGTTTATTTGCACGTCTTTGGTTACAAAGTGCAGGCATCAAAACAGGTAAAATAAAACAAAACAAAAAATAAATCCTTGCCACTTTGGGCATCTAACTACAAAGACACAGGAACCTGACTACTTGTTCTGCCACAGCCTACCGCTGCCCAGACACTTGGCGGTCACACAGAAATAAACAGAAGCTTTTAGTCACATAGACTTAATCTCACCATTCAGAGATATTGCTGCTCCCCAGTCTGCTGTCCACACAGATCTGGTTCCAGGGTGGAGCCCCTTGTTGAAGCAACCTGGGAGTTTTATAGAGCCCTGAGTGCTTTATCTGTTACACCGGAGCTCGTTAACCCTCATTGAGCCCAAACAGGCTCACAACACAGCACACACACAAAAGCAATCAGTGTACAGCATAAACCTGAGACAAATATACCTCCCATCCTGGACACAACCCGTAGATTTTTCTGGCTTCCTGTCACATACCCCCCCCCCTTGTTTCAACCCTAGGGTTGGGACACAGATTGCCAGGCACGAGTGCACTTGGGACAAAGCATCTGCATTTCCCATTCTAACACCAAGACAATGTTTCACTGTAAAATTGAATTATTGAAGGGCCAGGTACCACCTATTCACCCTCTTATTAATCTCTTTGTTCTGTGCCATCCACTTTAATCACTTGCCGTCTGGCCGCTGTCATAATACGGCGGCAGGTTGGCACCGCTGCACGAATCGCCGTAACTGTACCCACTGCACGCTGTGTGAGCGTGGCCTCGGGTCGGGCTGACTCGATGTCCGCTGGCGACCCGCGATCACCTGTTACAGAGGCAGAAGGGAGATCTGCCAGTGTAAACACGAGGGATCTCTGTACTGTCAGGGGACATCTGACAGATGTGACATTCCCAGTGATCAGGAACAGTTAGATCTGTTATGCCTCTGTCAGTCCAACCCCCACACAGTTAGACCACAGTGGGGGAGCACAGTTCAACCCCCTTCCCTGCCAATGACATTTATGCAGTTAACAGTGGCTATTTAAAGCTCTGATCGCTGTATATATGTCATTGGTCCCCAAAAAGTGTCAAAAGTGTCTGATCTGTCCGCTGCAATATCGCAGTCCTGATAAAAATCGCACATCACCGCCATTACTAGTAAAAAAATAAATAAAAATACCATAAATCTATTTCCATAGTTTGTAGACGCAATAACTTTTGCGCAACCCCATCAATATACGCCTATTGCGATTATTTTTTACCAAACATATGTAGGAGAATATATATCAACCTAAACTGTGGAAGAAATTCGTTTTTTTTTTACATTTTTCGGAACGGAGTATGGATAGAATCCTGGGAAATGTATTACCATCCATACCGAAATGTATTTACAGGAAGGCTCCCAGTATAGGGGATAGGGTAGTAAAGAAAATATTAAACCCTCCTAGCAAATTACCCACATTTTGGGATAAAAAAGGATTTTTTTCCTGTAGGCGATGTAAGGCGTGTAGAGCAGTAGGCAAGCCTCTAAGAGGGATTGACAATTTTACATCCCCCAGTAACAATAAGGAATTTGAGATTAGTGACTTCATCACTTGCAATACTGATTATGTAGTGTATGCGTTGCTTTGTCCCTGCAATTTGCTGTATATTGGTAGGACAAAAAGAAAGCTGATGGCAAGAGTCTCTGAGCATATCCAAAATATTAGACAGGGTTTTAAAGAACATAGCGTTTCCTTGCATTTTAGAGAACATCATAATAGGGATCCAGTAGGTTTAAAATTCTGGGGTGTAGAGAAATTGGTACCACCATGGAGGGGAGCAAATCTTGTTAGGGAGATCTCTAAACTTGAAACAAAATGGATTTACCTGGCAGATTGTCTTGACCCGAAAGGGTTGAATGTAGAATTGGATATAAATTGTTTTATAAGTGATAGCTAAAATTTCACTAAATCTTGTTTAGGAGGATTTTCAGAATTGATGGACGCCCTGATGCCGTTGCCGGTAGTGAGTGGGCATGATTCCGGCCAGTGTGAGAGACCGGGATCCCACCTATGACCGGTAGCGGATGGGGTTGGTTCCCTTGAGAGAAACCACTAGATTGAATAATGACCTTATATGTAAGTTGAGATTACTTGTGTATTCCAACCGTAGTAGGTTTTTAAAAAGGGAGTCCTGGAAGGGACTTTGAGTTAAATATAGTTCCGGATTTAAATATTTATTAAATTCGAACAGATTTTTAAATTTTTTAATATCTAATTTTTAACATAGAATGCTTTTAATATTGCTTTTGAGTTGAATCATATACAAGAATGGAATATGGTTAATAATGGAGTATAAAGTGTTAATTGAAGTTATGATATGTCTCGCTATATGGGGATATATGGATTAATGTTTTTAATATGCGATTTGGTATCAGGACGATGTAAATTACGAGTAAGACTAAAGGGTGCCCACTCGGGATCGATATTTAATGAGGCACATGATTATCACGCTAAAGAACTATCTGAGCGCTGGATGCACATCTGTTATGTGAAAATAATGCGGAGCGATGATAAGTGCAGAACGGTCCATGACACGCATGCCATTCTAATGGATGGAGGCGGTACTGACTCATCCTATTGAGTGGGAGGGATGTACCTCCCTCTTCGTATTTAGTCCGGAGAGCCGGGCTGTGAGGCCATGCCCTCAGTAGAAGTCGTAATGGCGAAACGCGTCAAAGCGTGACCTCACGGCAAACCGGAACAGACGTATGCGCTCCAGGGCAGACTGAGTGAGTGCGGAAGCATTTGGACGAGATTGCACAGCCTGTCTGGAGCGGTGATGTAAAGCTTGGTTTTCTATCTATGCGATTGAATAATTTTTTATGATATTAGCATAGCAGTGGATGTGCAGCAGCGGATCAGTGGAAGACTGTCAGCAGTGCAGGTGTATATATATATATATATATATATACACCGAAGGGCTCTACCCAAGTGGGTGTCCAATAAGTGGGCACTACATAGGGAGCAGATCACTGGTGGTGTATAAGGAACCTGGTGGCTGGCATAGTTTATGGACTTTCATCCTACTCTCTGATTCACGTGGATCCCTCACCCACTGTTTAAAACAGCTTATGGACTGCATTGATTGAAAGCGCTGTGCAGACACTTGAACTATTTGTTACAGCTATTGTGTGGCTGTTTTGTTTTATGTGTTTACTTGCACATAACATGTTAAATGTATGAGCAAGCAAAGAGTAACAGTATAAGATAGGACAACAGTAAATGATCACTGGAGATGTATGTATTTCCTTGATTGGTGATTGTAATGAAGTGTGATACTTTAGAATACAACACTAATGATTGTTTTATAAGTTTTTTGTTAATACAGAAACAACCAGATTCCTAGAAGTTTCCAAGATTTGCATGGGAAGAGGTTGAAATAGAAAAATCAATATGGATTTGGGGATGTATAATATCTGTGCACAATGTGATGAACACACTGCAAATGTTATTGTGAATGTTAACCATGGTGAATTATTGACAACTTTTGATGGACGTCCTTTAATGAAAATCCACGTGGTGATTAATTAGCTCATTTAACATGGATAGAAAAGAGTGCACTCTCATTAACCCCTTCCCGCCGGTAGGACGTCCATGGACGTCCTAGACTTTGAGGGGGGATATCTGAATGGTGCCAGCAGCTAGAGGCACCATTCAGATATCATTTTTTTCAGCTGGC
>BLSH010257296.1:920897-952065 GCA_018402905.1 Glandirana rugosa | reverse complement strand
TTTTCCAGAATTATGTAATAGTAATGTAAAGGGTGGATCTTTATTTGTTTACCAATTGTGTTTTGTGTATAAGTTTTGTGAAGGGTCTGTTTTGTACCGGTACAACAAATTGGGGAAGGAATGACCCGGTAAAGACTGTGAGGAGAGGATGTACATTTTTAGCATGACATGTTGGGTATCAATTTACTCGGCGTAACATCCTCTTTTACAACATACAAAAAAATTGGGCTAACTTTACTGTTTTGTATTTTTTTATTCACTAAACTGTTTCTTTTCCAAAAAAAACGCGTTTGAAAAATTCCTGCGCAAATATCGTGTGATATAAAAAGTTGCAATGATTGCCATTTTATTCCCTAGAGTACCTGCTAAAAAAACATATATAATGTTTGGGGGTTCTGAGTATTTTTCTAGCAAAAAAATGATGGTTTTTACATGTAGGAGAGGAGTGTCAGAAATGGCCCAGTAAGGAAGGGGTTAAACAACATGGCCATGTTTTGTCTGGGAAGTGTTTTGAATATGTGTTTTGTGTTAACCATTTGTTTATTTCTAGGTGGGAAATGTAATGATAATGTATTAAGACCTTTTATTTTGTTTAGTTCCTAGATAGTGCTAAACAGCATCAATCCACCTGTCTGATATGGTTTAATGTCCAAGAACTAAAGACGAAGATTACAACATACATTGACAACTTGCATTGTCTTAATTGTTGATATTTTGTTTATGTGAATGTAATGACAGTTTTATTAGAACTGATTGTAAACAGAGCAGCTAATAATTTTGATGCTGCGTGATGGGTATTCAAGTTTTTTTTCCTTCTGATTAAGTTGAATTTGAAACATATTTCTAATGGTTTTGGGGGGTATAAGAATACCTAAACATAATATGTTATAAGCTTGATTCATAGCAGGATCTAGTTTAATAGATTCTGCCATAATCATTGCAGTGGCATGTAATACAGAGCCACTGTTGGAGTGTGTGAAAAAAGAACAGAATCCACAGGATGTGCACAGTGCAGGAAGAGAACGGGTGATACTAAAAGTTAAAGGTTTTATACAACTGGTGTTTGAGTTGAAGTATATTTTTCTATATGAATGACTGTTTGAATTCAAGCCAATCGTGTCATTTATTATGGAAATGTAATTTTATGTCCACTCAATCAAAGATAATCATGATTACTGCAATGGTTGCAAATTTTAAACCAAGTCCTTCAAAATAAAGGTGCTGTAATTTTGATATATACATTGTTATATGTGACACTTAGTGATCCTTTGGCCGCCACGTTTGATACACTCGATTGTGAAATGAAATAGGTTCCCAGGTTTGGTTTTCCTCAATTCTCCCCAACTGCTTGGTTGTGGGACTAGCATGTAGAGTATGGTGACACATTAGGTGTGGGTAGTTTGTACACACATATTGGGGTCAGTGTAGAGAAGAGCCAGTTAGCCTGCCAGAATGTCTTTAGTGTGGGAGGAGACCGGAGTACACAGAGGAAATACACACATTAGGTGGTTTGAAGTTGGGCCTATGGTTGGACATTGTTAAGTTTAAATACAAAGTAGAGTTCAGGTGGGAGATGGGTGATGGTGTTCCTGTACCAAGATTTCACCCTGAACAAGAAAAAAGCTGAGTTTTTCCTTTTAGTGTTAGGCCAGGTCACTAGGGATTGTGGATTTAACTTCAGAAATCTAAATCCATGATGGGCTATATGGGCATTATTGTTAAGTATGGAAGGTTGGACTGGAAGTCTTGGTAACACACCTGCCTTGACGTCAACCACAAGCATATTGAAGAAAGGAGACAAACACTTTTGACAGCAGCAACTGTCTATAAAAACTTTGCCAATGATCAGCAGCCAAACTGTTGGTGTGAGTTACACCTGAATCTGATTGTGAAGTACCTGAACTGTTTCGTCCACTCTGATGGTCAAGTGCTTGAACTGTCCTGCACGTCTATGACTTGTGAGCTGCAATAATCCCGGAGGATATGGACTTTGTATTCTACAGTTCTTTCAGTTCTACAGCGCTGCAATTGTTGTGCTGCAGCTGCGATCTGATCACCGGATGTCTAAGACTCTGCTGTCCATCACCAGGTATGGAGGACTTTGACAAGTTTCTACAAGCTTAAACTCTTGGAAAGGAAAGTTTGATGTCCATACCTGCTCCTGTGCTTTCGAAAGGAGAAGTTTGGTGTTCTTCTGTTAGTCCAACATATAGTTTTTTAAGTTTGGATATTTTTATATTTTTCAGCCCTAACATAGCCGAATGAGATGTTCTGTGCAGGTACATCTGACAGGGAAAGGAAAGTAGGTATCTACACTTTAGATTAGATACACATTAGATCCCCCATTTTTCATTTAAGGTAAACAGGGGGGTGGGATAATTATTCTTTTTGTTTACAATAATCAGGTGCTTTCTTTCTAATATTGATGTTGTGTTTATGTACAGTTGGAGGCATTATATGATTTGTGAGCCGGGGGTGAGGTGTTGGGGAAATTGCATATTTCATATTCCTTATTAAGGTTGGCCTCACAAATATCTATTATAGCCTCTAAAATCCTGGTTACCTTGCAGCTTATTGGCATTTGAACTGCCTTATACGGACAAGCTAGCCCCCTCTCCTCAGGAATGTGAAGGTCATATCGTTGTTTACCAGGGTGTTGGCTAGGGGTGGTCTTTTTCCTTACACACAAGTTTAATAGCACAGCCCAAACTGGTATAAGTTAGTCTCACCCAGAACGGCCATGAGGCCAGTGTCTGGTCCTGGTCAACTGTGCCATGAAAGGGACCTTGATATTTTCTTTATCTAGATCTGTCATTACTTGTAATAAATGTTATATTTTTAAGTATTTGTATAATCTCTCTTTGCACATATCGAACACAACCCCGAAAACGTGACAAGTGAAAAGAATAAGAACCTTTTCAAACTGTGTTATGGATGCATCATGTATCAAATGTGCACCTGTAAAGCAAAAAACAGAAAACCAAAAAAAAAAAAAAAAAAAGTTTATAAAAAAAAAAGAATAACTAAAATGAAACAGCTGGTATGCTTGAGAATTAAAAACAATGACAGAAAAATGCCATGGATTTACATTAAAACAAGTTAACCAGTTAAACACAATATGCAAGCGCAGCTTGTTATTGCTATGACTATGGGTTTGCAGCACTGTGTGGGGTTAACTATTTATTTTTATTTAGAAGGCACTACTTTAAAGAGTGTGTTTCATTTATTGTGTATTATAGAGCTAAAGTACAGTAGAGAGTCAGTGAGAAAGTCAAATTTTGATAAAGTCTAAAGCCGGTTACACAATAATACTAACACTAACTGACAGCCCCAGTCAGAGCCGCTGTACTAACCATCCAAAGTAAGTACAGCGATCTCCTCCACTGAGCTGTTGTGTTCTGACGGTGGGATGGCCCCCAGCCAGAACACTCCGATTAGTGATCTCTGGCATTGGCTGAGAGCGCTGATCGGGAGTCGGCCGGTTGCTGGTTTTGCAGCACGCACATCCGACAGACCGGCATAAACACAGAACGAATGTCGGTCTTCCTTTTTTTTTAACCGGACGTCGTCTCCTGACATTTGGCCCGTGTATAAGGGGTTTAAGGTATTATTACTGGTAATTTACTGCTCCGGAATAAAACTTGCATGCGTAAAGATAAAAAATTATTCAGTGCAGCGCTATAAGTGAGACTACCCAAAGCATTAAATCATGCAACAAACTTCAGCAGTGTGTGCCATATCAAGTCCATAAACAGTGTACTCCCATAAAAGTGGCATATAGTTTTAAGACAGGATCATACAGCGACCAGGCGCAGGTTTGGGTATATCTTCCCCAATGACTCACACAGTGGGTAGTGCGATGATGACATGCCCCTGTCCCCACCTTATGCATCACGGTCACAAGACAAGGCTTCATCAGAGATTGGAGTAAGCAGGCACCGTTGCGCTCTAATTATACAGCCTTAAATCTCCTAATAAACAGCAACTCACCAATCCCTGTTGGAGCACCATGTAATCTCTAGACCACAAAAAGGGATAAAATTGGTTTTAGGGCTGAAGCAACTAATTAACATAATCAATAATAACCAATATGAAAAATAGCAGATTTTTAAAAATATAATATAAATATACCAATTGCTTGACCCTGTCCTAGAGGAGAAGCATGGGTGGACCAGTATCTGATGGTGGCTAGTGCTGTGTTAAAGAATTCAGGAATTGACAGAGCTGTTAGTGCTGCGAGAGGACTAGTTGAACATTTTTTAAAAAGTGAGCTAGCCAGCAGCAAACTGGTACACCTGAGCACAAACTTCTTCAAGATGTACGCACAAGATGGAATAGCACTTACTATATGGTTGACATATTCATTGAACAAAGGTGGCTAGCAACTGCACCTCTCTCTGACCCATCAGTTACACAAAGGAGAAAACATTATCTGGACTTAAAACAAGACCAGTGGAGTGCTCTTGAAGAACCTTCCACTGCTCTTAAGCCAGGGCTCGACAAACCATGTCCTGGCAAGCAGCAGCCAATACTTCTCTCCCCTCACTATCTTAAAAAAACAGCATCTCCCATTCAGTGCAGAGCTGTTCTCTGCCTAAACTGACAGCTGTTAAAGATGAACAAAAATCTGGGCAGTCTGGCAAGTTCTCACAACACCGCTGATAAGTATAAACATTGTATTTTTTTGTATCTTTTAACAATGGAATGAACTCCGGTCTGTAAATGAGGGCAGTTTAACTACTTAAAGACTAAACCTTTTCTGACATTTGTTGCTTACAATTAAAAAAATTAGTATTTTCTGCTAGAAAATTACTTAGAACTGTCAAGCATTATATATATTTTTTTAGCAAGGACCCTAGAGAATAAAATGGCAGTTGTCACAATATTTTATGTCACATGGTATTTGCGCAGCAGTCTTTCAAATGTAATTTTTTTTTTTTTAAGAATGCACAAAAAAAAAAATAAACAGCAAAGTTAGCCCATTGCTTTTGTATAACGTGAAAGATGATGTTACACAGCGAGAATCATGATCTTTATTCTAAGCAACAAAATTGTGATTCTCGTTTTAGCCAGAATCGTGCAGCTCTACTGTGTGCTGTGAGGTGGAGGAAGGGAGATGAGGCAGCTGGATATGTTTTAGAAGAGTCTTTCTATGTCCTAAGATAAAGTCCCTGTGTACCATGAACAATTGGGCGAGGAGACACTTTCAACTACCGCAATCTGTATGCCTGCCTATCCATAAGATGTGAAAAGCTGTGGATTTCTTTTATGGCATATTGAATAAACGCCCACATTTTACTGCACTATTGCCGATTTCTCTTAATTTCACACCAGTGACGTTTGATACTGAGTGTGGTGTTGCAACTGCTGGGGATCCGGAGGTCCATGGCCAATTGAGGAGAACCCTGAAGTGGGGCTTATTCACATGCTCATTTGACCCTCTGTAATTAAAGGGTCCGGTGATTCTGGTAAGCTTACATCTTTACAGGTGTTTTGCACTTGGTGATGGATTTCTGCACAAGATTTGTTTATGAAGAATTTGTACATTTTTGATGGACTATTTAGAGACTTTATCAATCAATGAATCAAACAATTGTGTTTCACTTTATTGGTTTATGAATTTTTCTAGTGCAGCTCATTTATTTTGTTCACATCATGAATTTCTTACTTGTTTAGTTGCAGCTATCATTATACACTCACAAGAGCAGTATATATTTTTTACTTTTTACCATCAACAATTACCACTCTTTATGTGCAGCTGGGCTCCAATATTTCTTGGTGACCGTAAACCCACCAAACCAATGAATAGTCACCACGGGGGACACACATGTAGGCAGGAAGTGGCTGCAAAGAGACAGCAGAAGAGCAGCAGCACTGGAATACTTCTTTCACTTTTTTTTGTATTTTATTTAAAGTGTCACTAAGGCTTCATTTGGATGTGCAGTTGGGTGGTAAAAATGTGCAGTAGGCATGTTTTTGCCACCCACCAACAGCCCCCCTTAAGCTCCATTAGGCAGCAGAATAAGGTGTTTTACATGCCGCGGCCACAATGCATTAGGCATAATGAGTTTTGCCCTATAACAGGTTTTTATTGTCACTCTTTCTGGCCAGCCTATAACCCTGAAGTTATTGACTGGCTGCTCTGCTGTGAGTAAGTTAGGGTTAGGGGGCGCAAATTACTTGCCTTACCCCAGGCACTGACAACCCACACTAAGCTAAAAAAAAATTCAACGTCTGCAGTATCTTTACTTGACTAACTCCTTGAGTCTGGGGTAGCAGTGAAGAGGAGATTAAAGAGGGGCAACATGGGGAGGATATTAGTACTCAAAAAATTAAGCTCAAGGTTATTTTGCAGAGAAGCCCCTTGCCATGGAGGGAAACTCTTTGAATTGGTTGAAGTGTAACCAAGAAAAATATCCTACCTTGGCAAAACTAGTGAAATCCTACTTCTTTATCCCAGACACCTCTATACCATCAGAGCTCCTCTGCGGCAGACAACATAGTTTGTACAGATAGAGCCAGCCCTAGAGCAAGTGAACATTCTTAAATTGCAATGCAAAGTTTCTGGAACAGCGAAATTCCATCTCTTTTCAGAATGTTTTTTAAAAATCTGTACAGTTGTGTAATGGTAATGTAAAACTTAAGGGCCAGTTCACACCACAAGCTGTCCAGTGTGTTTTTTTTCATCAAAAACACATGGACAGTAGGTTACTTGGATTCCAATGGCAAGGTTCACACCAGTGTGTTCCAGTACAGTCAACAAAAGTAAAACATGCTGCATCAAGCCAAAAGCTGTTCTCACTATTTACACATTGGGTTTTAGGGGTTCCAGGATGCACAGACAAGTATCTTAAGATGCAAACAGTCACATAGAGGTGCCTGCTCCAATCATTGTGAACTGTTTTGGGGGGAAAACGATCCATAGGCTACTTGTGAGCTGAACCAGAAGAAGTCACAATTTTCTATCACAGGCAAGCGTGAAAAAAATTATATGAAACAAGAATTAAAACCAATTAGGAACTGTGCCTGCACATGCCAATTTGATGGCAGACATTCAGGCATGCACGAACAAGCACAGCATGGGCAGAGAATAAATTATGCAGTTGGGTAACAGCTTATAAACATTGCAATGTAGCTTAGACAGAGTACAGTGGTAGAATCTTATGGTGTATGATAACGCAAGGAAATGACATATGTTTGTCAATGTACTATCACAACTGCACATTCTATAGTGCAAAGTGTGGCAAACAAATACACAGTCAGCGGAAGAGACCAGTAAAATCTCACAGAATTGTGACACCACTGGTCACCAAGGAATGACAAAGTTAGGCTCCAAATCACAACCATTGTATTTAGCCACCTGTTGAAACAGAGAGTTACAATGTGCAATGTCTCACATGGCTGCAGGGAACACCTGACTTTCACTATTTGTCAAGAGACAGAAGTTATGCTTCTGTACCGTAACACTCATAACACAGGTTTTATAGGACAAAAATCCTGGAGCTGTCAGCAAGCTTGGGGATTTCTCTGCAAAGATATATATGAGGGTACATAAAAAAAATAAAGATGGAAAATCAGGAATGTAGAAATGAGACATAATGGTCTCTAGGGCCCTTGTTCCTAACATTTCTTATGCTCTTATTCCTATGCAGCTGGCTGGCTAAAGGAATTAAGCTTGTGCTTCCTATGGAAGAGAACAAGCCCTCCCACTGGGGTAATGAACGAAAAGTAATGCAGAAACTCAACACCATAATATCATTTTACCACTTTGTTTATTAGTATATTTGGAGACTTCTCTGGAAATGTGTCCCTTAAGACATCATGCTGTTTGTATCGACTGAATTGTTTGTATAACCACCGCTTATTGAATGCATACACCTATTCTAAGTATGCATTTTTAGAACTGCTACTGTCTTATGCAGTGTTTCAATTACATGCAACAACATTGTCAAAAACATGCTATACCAATAAATTAACTTTTTTTTAAAGATTATATTGGTATGAATTGCAGCAATATATTCTACAAAAAAAGTTATTATTTTCAGATCTACTTAGGACTTCTGCTAAGTACCAGCTGCATAACATAAATAGCCACAGCACAATTTCAGGTCTACCACCCTTCTTGTGAAAAACACCTACAGTTTAGGATATCTCCATGCCTTTAGCATGCCAATGGATGTTAATGGTGCAAAGACAAAACTTGCTTCCAAATTACTCCCTGCAATCTCAAAATTGGGCAGAAACAGATAAGTAGGTTTCTACTGTAGGAGGTCAGCAATACTAATAATAATATGCATGAAAGAATTGACCTTAGAAGGAGTTAAATTGTTATATTTTTATTTGGGTCACTAGTTAAAATGTTTGTCATAAAACACACAATACCAGCACTAAAATAAATCTCCACTAACAAAATGACTTTATAGCACAAATATCCTACATTAAATGTGTAACAAAGGTGTTGACAATACAATCACATCTTTATCATTAGACAGCCCGGGGGCTGGCAGTCTAGTGAACAAGTACAAAGTAACACTCAAACTGTGTCCCTGTGTTACAAAACCTGTGATTAAATGCAAAGCAATACTAAAACAGTGTCCACAATAAGGTGAAGGCATTTCCTTCCCACCAATTGATTCACCAATGTGCAGCACAAACAATTTTAAATGGACTCTCATCAGAAGTATATGACCCTATGATGTGAATAGGTCAAATAAGGCAGGTTGTAATAACAAAAAGTGGCCACAGGATGTCCCTCAACTCTCCAGGGTACATACTCTAATCCTCTCATTAGCTCCAACTACACCACATAAAAGAGAGCAAAATGCCACTTAATGGTGCAGTAAGTGAATTAAAACAGTTATTTAAATTACAAATTGCACTCACATTAGTTTAAAATACAACCACTTAGCAGCACTAAAAGGCCAGTCTCTGGATCACAAAAATCACCCTACTTTCAAGGCTTACTGCCTCTTGAAAAAGTCTGAATGACGAAACAGGTAGAGGCGGAGGTCAGATGCCAAGACAGGATACAAGAAATAGGGCGATCTCTGTGTGACAGAATTGATACATGTAACCAACTAATGTCTTTTTTTTTTTTTCCTGTTTACTTAACTGTTGTTGAAAACAGCCTACCTCGCACCTTTCTCCCCACCACAATGCCCATATCACTGTTCCTGTCGCAGTTTTCATTTTCTCTATAATTGTACAGAATGCAGCAGTTTGAGTGAGACTCGCATGACACTCACTGTCAAGTTAGGCACTTTGCTGAAGAAATACCTGAGAGATGTACTAAGCTAGCGAGGGTCTTAATTTCCAAGTAAACTGACCCTAACCTGCTCCATCTTTGTTAAATAATAAATACTTGTAAATGTACCAAATCAGCTTGCACCTGTATAGCTAACAAAAAAAAGCAAATGTAACATTCCAAACATTGCAAGGTAACATGTGCCAAAAAATGCACCAGTGTAACGTGCCAAAAAATGCGTCAGTGTAACATGTGCCATAACATGCATCAGTGTAACGTGTGGCAAAAAATGAGTCAGGGTAAAACGTGTCATAAAATGCGTCAGTGTAACATGTGCCATAAAATGCATCAGTGTAACGTGTGCCAAAAAATATGTGTCAGTGTTGTCAATGCACTTGTACCCTTGTCTCCACAACCCAGCTCCACAGTTCTCCTTTTACCACCAAAACGGCCCAGCTAGCTGCCATCTTGATCCCTCAGCACCCACAAGATTTTACAATGCCACAGCATCTACATGGGAGTCACCAAGTAGTATGACACCCTGCTGCAGATTTAATGTGAGATTATCACATGTGGGCTGCAAACTTCCTCCCCTGGTGCCTCTCAGTCACAGCAGGTATGGCGTGTCCCCGCTCCCTCACTCAGCATAGTTTGCCTAGGACAATGCCTCCAACTCCTGGTCTTGTCCCTGAAATATGGCTGAGCCAGAAGTGGGGGGGACTTGTTATGGCAGTCTGATGCTAAGCATGTGGCTGCCTGGCTAAAGAATTGCACCCCTGCTCAGGTCTGAATCACTGAGCAAAGGGTCAGTAGAGAAAAAGCACTTTTCAGTTGTCAGCTCCTTGCTGCATGTACTTGTGTAGGCCCAAACCTGTCACCAGGCCCATAGGACCCCCTCTGCCCACCTTGACCCAGGAGCCTCCCCTCTCTGTGCCTTCTCATCCTTTGCCCTATGCTACCTGGTGGACATGAAGCTGTGGCCGGAATGCCCATACCTGCCATGATCCAGCATGTTGAAGTGGGCTACTGTCACCTCACTTTGCTGTCTGTCCTGCGTAGAAACATTTACTGAGCCAACACAGAGGGTTGAGACATTTGGACCCCCTACATCATGAGTCTTTCAACTTTTGTACATATTGCTGCCCTGAGCCTTGCTGTTTGTCCCTTGCTGTGCCCTGGATGGCTGGTTAACTTTGACGTCAAATTTGGATTTAGTTTTAGTCAGTCTTTTGACAAAAATGGCATTTTAGTTTTAGTAGTATGTTAGCCATCTGAATGGTTTTCATTTTAGTGGTAATTTAGTTGACTAAAACCTCCAGTACATTTTAGTCGACACCACAACAGAAGCGCAATGGACCAGTGTGCAGACAAATAGAATTTAAAAGGATGTGTTTTTCTAGAGCTTTTCTTGCGCTATAACGGCCGACAATAAATGCAGATTCATTTCAATTCATGATATTAATTAATCTAATATAATAAAATTATATATAAAAAATATATATGTTTAAAAAAAAAACTATAATTTTTGGTTTCAGCCATGTACATCCCGAATTTTCGGTTTCAGTATCAAAATTTTCATTTCGGTGCACTTCTATTTTGTACATTCACTACTGACAAAAATTAAACCATTGTGATATATAAAATCTTTATAAATAAAACCAAGTTCCAAAAATATTGCTTTTTAACAAACAGAAGTGCCACTTTAAAAAACTGTAAACTCTATTGGCTGTAAAGCCATTGCACATATTACCTGAATATATTACCAACATTAAATATTAAGACATTTTTAATTCTTTCAGCAGCTTAGTAGATGCCCCCTACTTATACCCTTGTGGCAGTGCGATTATTATAGGCTGGGGATGGAATTGTTCTGCCTATTTAGAAAGGCAAGCAGAGGGCGCCAAAGAGATCGTGTGAATGAGCGTAATGTGTGGAACTGCATAGGAAAGGGAAAGAATTGATAGGAGCCCGCGTCTCTCAGCCAATACAGCTTGCCGATAGAGTTAGGAAGCAGACAAGCGGAGCTCTGAGGAAAGCAAAAGTTCAGAAGGGTAAATGTTTCCCTCTTCACATTTTCGTTTTGTTTTCGTTCGTCAACAAAAGTTGAAATTAGTTTTCGTCATAGTTTTCGTCAATTGACTTAATTTGAATTTTATTTTTGTTTAGATTTCGTCACTGAAAACATGCAGTTGACGAAAACTATGCTGAAAATATTTTCGTCAATGAAATTAACACTGCTGGGACTCTGGATTTGTCTCTTTGGTGTTCAATTTTGCCATCTTGTGTTCCTGCAGATTGCCATTTGTTGTATCTTGGATTGCTGCCCAGTGATATGTGTGCCTTGTTGTGTCCAGGCTGCCACCCTATGACCCTGGACTTAAAGGAGTTGTAAAGGCATAAGTATTTTTACCTTAATGCATTCTATGCATTAAGATACAAAAAAAACATCTGTGTGTAGCAGCCTCCCCAGCACCCCCTAATTAATTACCTGAGCCCCTTCTCTCACCAGCAATGTCCACAAATGTCTTAGCCATCCAGGACACGCCTGATTGGCTGAGACACAGCAGCGGCACCATTGGCTCCTGCGGCTGTCAAAGTCAGTCAGTCAATCAGGGGAGAGAGGGGCAGGGGGCCAGGGCTCCGTGTCTGAATGGACACATGGAGCTCTGACTGATCCTGTAGCAAGCTGCTTGCTGAGGGGGCACTCGATAGGAGGAGGGACAGGACCAGCAAAGAGGGACCCAAAAAGAGGAGGATCCGGGCAGGGGAGGGCTGGCAGCCTTAGGCCTGGGGGGCAAGTCCAGTCAAGTGGCCCATTGAACCACCGAATCAGCTCACCATCCATGCCCACCTGGTTTTATAACGGATATTGATGTTATGAAGCAAGACAAATATGATACAATATGGTAACATAATTTAATGTTAATAGCAACAAAGGAGGTTTAACAAAATGAATACATCAATGTAGCCTCACCACCCACCAATGCAGTCTCACCAGTGCCCACCAATGCAGCCTCACCAGTGCCCCCCCCTTTGCCTGCAGTTAGTTGGTGGCTGTGCCCCTGGCCCCTACTTCCTTCCTCCACAAGAAGAAAAAAGTGTGAGCGGCCGTCAGCCATTTTGAGTTAGGTAGGTTGAGTTTTGTAAGTTAGGGTGGCCTGGGGGGCAATTGCCACCCTGCCCAGCCCTCCCCTGGATCCGGGCTGCTCTGTGCAAAACCAACTGCACAGAGGAGGTAAGCATAACATGTTTGTGATTTAAAAAAAAACAAAAACTTTACAATCACTTTAATCTTTACTACACCATACTGCTGCCTGTCCTTGCTGTGCCCTGTGACTCTGGACTTTTCTTATACCATAATACTGCCCCCTGATCCTGCTGTTTGCCTCTCCTTATGTCCTAGATTGTTATCACTGGACATAGCCCTTGTTGCTGCATGCTATATCCATCCTTTAATAATGTTAAAAAAAAACTTTTAGTTTTAGGAAACGAATCAAAAATAAATATTCACATGCACAAATTGAGGAATAAAAACAGAAATAAAACATTACTCTTGTATTATTTACTTACAAAGCATCTTCTACTGTTCTGCTCATAAACATGTCAGGGGTGTGGAATGTTTACATACTATCTGGATATTGTCATTGCCCTGTCTAAGTCTTCTGAAAACAAGTATTTCGCTAGGGAGGAGAAAAAGTCAGAATCAGGCCTAGTGGGGAAACCCTGCACTGGCTCAATGTCTATAGCTTTTACACACTTCCAGATGTGCAGCCCATTAATAATACACTAACTGAAAACCTCTTTTTGAAACTTAAGAATGTGCAAATTGCATTAAAACCTCCTTGCCCTCATTAATGGCATTGTTACAATCCCAGTCCTCTGGAAAATGTTTTTTGGCATTTGTTTAACTTTTTAATATTGCCACTTAGTCATTTTAACTGCCATGCTTTCAAAACCTAATGTTCTTAATAGGCCAGCAAAGCAGCATGCCATCTTTGTGATCATGAAGAAACAATTCCTAACACAAAGAATGCTGAAACATTCTTGTTTCCAATATATCCCTATGTCTGACAGTGTTTGGTACAAGTGAGAGCACGGAGGACTAAAACGCTCATTGATAGATGGCTCTGTAGTTGTTACTTGAAAATGAAATGCAACAAATCCAGTAAGCAGATATAGATCATAAAACGAAATGCTGGCCTCTGCAACACAATATACAACTATTTCACAAAGTAGTATAGACACAGGCATCCATACTATTTTGGGCATGCATGGGGGAAACTGGCAGAGGACTAGATATGGGTTCACCTTGACAAAAAGATAATGCTGACTGTTGTTTGGGCTTTTATGTGACTTTCAACAGCTCAGCCAAAAAAATGATGCAGACATTAAAACAAAGGGCATGACTTGCTCCAGAGCTTAGTAAATGAGGTAAAACTTCACTTTGCAAAAACTACTCAATCACATGCAAGGAAAATAAAAAACAGCATTTTTGTG
Source organism: Glandirana rugosa (assembly GCA_018402905.1). Lineage (NCBI taxonomy): Eukaryota > Metazoa > Chordata > Amphibia > Anura > Ranidae > Glandirana > Glandirana rugosa. The sequence continues at coordinate 938,324 of BLSH010257296.1, read as the reverse complement.
TTTACATGATTGGATAGAAAACGGCAGATCTAGAGCAAGTACACAATATATTTCCTTTGAAAATCAAACTCACAGTGTTTCTGCTTCTATTATATAATGTCTAAAACAATGATAAAACATGTTCATTCTGAATATTTCAACATATATGTGAAATATGAGTAGTTAGAAATTAGACAACAATCACCGTATATGGTAAAAAGCTCAACTGAGCCAGTTTAAGCTGCAACAAAACCTAATATACAATAGGTGCAGAAAAAAAAATATGTGCCACATTTATGGGACCTATTTCTTATAATGTAGGGTTTTTTAATGATTAATGTTCCAAACACTGTTAGAGCAGTAAGGATGGGAACTCCGCTCCACAGTTGGTGGTGCCAGCGAGGAGTGTCAATATTTTTTAAAAGATGGGCATCTTAACAAACACAATATACAGGTATATGGAAAATGGTAGCAGCACGATCACACACACTAACACAGGTTGAACTGGTGTCTTTATTCATCCTTACCGACTATGGAACTATGTAATTAACGCCTGAATATTGAACATAATAATATTAAAAAAGAGAGGGTGATACAGTGTGTAAAACGTTATTGCTTTGCCCTAACAAAGCATATGTAAACCCAGTCACTAAAAATCTCAGGTTCTTATTCGCATGTTACTACAGTTGTACACTATAGTAGTTTTAAATATTTAAATCTGCAGCTTTTGGTTATATAATGTAGAGAAAATTAATTTTTGCCAAAAATAATAAACAAATATTAAACAGTCCATTAAGTGTCCATATTATATTGAAAGTGACTTCAATAAAGTAACTTTGTGCAAAGAGTTATGCTGCAAACACCATCCAGTGCACCTTCCACTGTGATAGGGTATAAAATGTGCGCTTAACAGATGTCTAGACTCCACATTATAGGAACAGAGTACCACATGTGTGTAACTATCAGGAGGGATCCATCCACGGGAACAGCATACAAATTGCTTGAAGGGTATTCCCTGGTCCTTGGCGTACTTTATTTCCTTATGTTTGTCTACAACTCACCACGCGGATTTGTTTGGATCTGCAGATTTTTTATGCTTTTACACGTTTGTTTCACTGGACTTATAACTTTTATATAAACCATTGTGGCTTTACACTTTATGGCGATCCTTTTTTTCCTCTATATCACAATCTACAGTGACTAATAAGGAAGTAAAGTACGCCAAGGACCAGGGAATACCATTCAGGCTGGGTTCACACTATCCGACAAAAAAAAGTCCAACTTTGATCCTACTTTGCTGTGCGATTTACGGTCCTACATAGGGTCAAAGTCGGACCGTTTGTCTGTGAACAGGGATCCGACTTTGATCCCAACAATGCCAGGCACTTTGTGCTCTGGGGATTTTGAAGGGGAACTCATCGCCAAATTTAAAAAAAAAACTGGCATGGGGTCCCTCTCCAGGAGCATACCAGGCCCTTTGGTCTGGTACAGATGTTAAGTTTTTTCGACGTGGGGTCCCCCCCACAATCCATACCAGACCCTTATCTGAGCACGCAGCCCGGGAGGCCAGGAAGGGGGTGGGGACGAGCGAGCGCCCCGCCCTCCTTGACCATACCAGGCCGCGTGCCCTCAACATGGGGAGTATGGGTGCTTTGGGGCAGGGGGGGGCTCTGCGCCCCCACCCCAAAGCACCTTGTCCCCATGTTGATGAGGACAAGGGCCTCTTCCCGACAACCCTGGCCGTTGGTTGTCGGGGTCTGCGGGCGGGGACTTATTGGAATCTGGAAGCCCCTTTAACAAGGGGGCCCCAGATGCCAGCCCTCCACCCTATGTAAATGAGTATGGGATACATCGTACCCCTACCCATTTACCTGGAAAGAAATATGTACACAAAAAACCACACAGCTTTTTAAAATATTTTATTAAATCAGCTCCGGCGGTCTTCTCCCCTCTCTGGCCCTTCTTTTCTTCTGCTCTTTTGCGGGGTCTTTCATTTTCTGAGGGGTCTTCTTTCTTCTCCTTCTCTGCGGCGTCTTCTGCTCTTTTGCCGGTCTTCTCCGCTGTCCTCTTCCCTCTCTTCTTCTTCTTCCCATGTTGACACAACGCGATCTCCTTCACGAATGCCCTCTCCGCTGTGTGCTGTGCCTTATATTGGCATGGGGCGTGGCCACCAGATGACATCACCCAGAGGCCCCGCCCCATATGAGGTCACATCCTGGGGGCGGAGCTGTGACCTCATATATTTACACACATGCGGTACTCTGCTCCTATAATGTGGAGTCTAGACATCTGGTAAGCGCACATTTTATACCCTATAACGGTGGAAGGTGCACTGGATGGTGTTTGCAGTATAACTCTTTGCACAAAATCACTTTATCGAAGACACTTTCAATATAATATGGACACTTTATGGACTGTTTAATATTTATGTGTGGTAATATAATGCCTAGTAATCCTACAATATAGGGTCCTTATTCAGGCGCTTCCTGTTTTAAAGTGACTACTCTCTCCCAACTGTAATCCTGTGGTGTCACATAGGCTTCCAGAGGCAACTGGAAGCATCTATTTTAACTCACATTATGTAGGCATGATGTCACCCTTAGGAAACTCGCCCTGAGAAAGTCTATGCAATTATTGTTGGAGAGCATGCATGTACCATGCATGTAGAAATTAAGTGGCTGCACAGAGGCTGGAGGTGATAAGCAGAACTAGCATGCAACAAAGGAAGAAAAAAAAAAGGTAAAAACAAGACAAGTATTGTATTTTAAAAACAAAATGGCAGCTGTTTATAATAAAAAAAGTGCTTTACCAAATTAAACATCTTTCAGTTAGGGATTGCATATGTAGCGCCCTCTGGTAAGTGGGAGCTAGTGTGATTAGATTTTTGGTAGGTGAGGAAAATTTAGTCCAGCCTGACTGATGTGCAGGCCTGATTGTTTTTGTTTTTGGGCTGGGAGTGGCTCAGGGAGGATTAAGTGATTCACAGATGAGGTCATCAGGACTTCCCACTTCTTTATAGAAACTGGAGGAAGGTTTCTGGACAGAGAGCTGGGAGGGAGGTGTAGCCACCTGGAGTATTCTAAGGAGCCCTGACCAATCCCCAATCTGGATTGGCAGGCAGCAGGTCTTAAATACTCAGGGTCAGCCCAATCTGGGAAGAGTTTGGGTGGAAGAGTTGGAGCTGAGATGTAGCTGAAGTTGCTGAGGCCTCACCCAGGAAGGGAGCCCCCAGTCTGGGGGGGGGGGTGACCTTGAGGCCTGGGCTCGGTTACAGCCAAGAAGAGAGGAGAAAGGTCCTGGAGCAGCACAAGGAAGCAGGAGAGCAGCAGACAGTGCTACTGGAGAGGCTTAGTCAGGAGTCCACCGGGTGGTCAGTGAGTGACACACACCCTGGGAAGCTGTAGAGGCATGCCAGAGCAGATTGGGGTGAGACAATCTGGGAAGGATGCAGAAGTCAGTAAGGGTCTGTGGTGTCATGGTGGCAGTGAAGAAGGCCAACGCAGCTGGAGTGGCTGACAGGGCCTGGAGCAAGAGGATGGGTTGGGAGTAGTAATCCATCAGGCCGGCTAGCACATCAGTGTACTTACATACTAGTAAACCAACTGTCCCTACCTGTAACAGGTGGTTCTAAGGCCCTGCGAGCAGCATGGCAGGCCTCACCATGTGGTAGTCAGGCTGGAAGAATGGAGAAGGCCAAGTAAATGTCCTTCTGGGCCTGGAACAAGTAATGTGCAGAAGAGAGGAACCGGAGCATAGAGAAGAAAGTAATGTGCTGGAGGAAGAAGTGTAACTGGAGCAAGTAGTGTGCTGGAGAATAAGAGGAGATGTATATATGGAGCTGTATATAGTGGTCCTGTACAAGTTTGCAACCTATTTCATGGGCATCCCATAACACCCCTATTCCCCATCCAAGTTCAATCCCCTAATAAAACAAACAAAACCAAGGTACCAGCCTGTTCTGTGACTCCGGGTGCGGTATAGATGTGATTGAGGGCAGTGTGAGTAGATGAACCACAACACTCAGCCACCCCAAGGGGGCCATTGGCTACACATACATTAACTTTTTTAAATGAGCCTGTACTGAGAGTAACTGAGAGCCAAGTACTGACCTTTCTTTCTGAAAGCGCTACATATCCAATACTTATACTAATCATCTGACTTTAAAGGATAAGTTCACCTTTGGAATGTAATTACATGTTCCACCCATCTTTACGGTGGAACATGTTACATATTCCAGCTCCTGCCTCCTCTCCTCCAACTCCCTGTAACAGAAGAAGGGGGAACTTCTCCCTGCACCTACTTTGAGAATTTAAAAACTCTGTCCACACGGCCGCACCATTCATTTACAGAGTTCTGAGAATGAATGAACTACATCTACCATTGGCCTCTGCGGCAAACAGCTTGTAGTTCTTAATGAACTGTAAGGGCGCTGGTGAGCGCTCTCATAGTCCACTAACTCTTCCTGCCATTCAGTAACTGGCAGACAGTGTACCGAGGAGTCTGCAGGATCCAGGCATTGCATCCGCAATCTGCTGATCGTGGGTGCAATGTCTTACAAGCTGCAGAGTAAAAAAGTAATAAATGCTATTTTTTTTATCTGCAAAAAGATGAGCATTTATTCTTTTTTTTTTTTTTTTTTTTATCAAAGGTGAACTTAGCCTTTAACTGCTTAAGGACTGCCCAGCGTACATTTACTGTGGCAGGGCGGCCCTTAAGCGCAAAATCATGTACCTGTATGTGATTTCTTTCAAGGGCTCTGAGGCACACGCAGCCGGAGCCCCGATCCCACTGTGGACACGGTGGGAGCAAATCAGTGGGTCCGGCAGATTAAGAGAGGGGCAGATCGCCCTTCTGCTCGTAAGACAAAGATCTGCTAAGCAGGAACATGGATCTCTGTCTTCCTTCAGTTAAACCATCCCCCACACAGTTAGAAAACACTCCCAGGGAACACATTTAACCCTTTAATTGCCCCTGGTGTTAACCCCTTCCCTGCCAGTGTCATTTTACAGTGACAGTGCATTTTTTTTTAGCACTGATCACTGTGAATTGGTGTCATTGCTCCCCAAAAAATGTCTGTCAGTGTCAAAAAATGTCTGTCAGTGTCAGTTTTGTCCGCAGCAATGTCGCAGTCCCGCTAAATATCGCTGACTAGTAATGGCAGCGATCGCTGCCATTACTAGTAAAAAAATATAAAAAAGTCCCTAAATCTATCCCAGAGTTTGTAGATGCTATAACTTTTTGCTTATTGGGATTCTTTTTACAAAAAAACATGTAGCAGAATACATTGTGGCCTAAATTGATAAAGAAATTTGATTTTTTACATTTTTTTTAATTGGATATGTTTATAGCAGAAAGTAAAAAATATTGTTTTTTTTTTCAAAATTGTCAGTCTTTTTTTGGTTTATAATGGAAAAAATAAAAAATGCAGAGGTGATCAAATACCACCAAAAGAAAGCTCTATTTGTGGGAAAAAAAGAACCTCAATTTTATTTGGGTACAGTCAGGGGCGTAACGATAGGGGTTGCAATTGCAACCGGGCCCCATTGTCCAGGGGGCCCATGTGCCTCCCTTGTACACCTGAATAGGAGGGTATCGCGGGAGGTGGCATTTAGAGGAACCAATCTCTTCCATTTTCCTCTATCCAGTTTACTTGTCTTCTGCTGTTCCCAGTTTTCCTGTTTGCTTCCCTGGTTCCCCCCACAGAGCTGCTGTCTCCCCCCCTCCTCTCTCCTGCCAGCTGCTGTAGAGGATGTGCATTATGGAGAGATGGGAATGGGTTGATAAATTTGTCATTTACCGGCTCCTTCCTTTTCTGAATGGACAGAGTCAGTGATTGGTACCAATTGGTTCATTCCTAACTGAAGCATAGTAAACTGTTTTTACTATACTTTTGTTTCAGAATGAATGGGAGGCTCGGTGCACAGCTATTCCTGTCCATTCATTCTGTGCAGCTGAGGCTACACAGATGGAAATTAAGAGCTGAGGTTTGTTTAGACCCCTGATATCTTATCAAAGCCCCCCAACAGAGCTCCTAAAAAAAACTGTAAAAATAAAATTGTAAAAGAAATAATATTAAATGGTAAAAAAAATAATAAATTAAAATTAAAAACATCTGACACCAATGAGAAAACTATCAGGATTGCAAAGGTTGCAATTGTGACCGGGCCCTGGCATTTCACCACCATGGGAAGGCCCGAAGATGGCAGAAAGGCGGCCTGCTGCAGAACTTGTGAAAGGGTCCCGCTGTGGTATCGTAATATAGAGACCCGCAATGGGAGTAAAGGGCACCAGGATCAGTGAGAAGGGCCCTGGCCAGAGGCCCCTTCATAATTTCTTGCACCGGGGCACTGAAGCTTCTAGTTACACCTCTGGGTACAGTGTCGCACGGACGCGCAATTGTCAGTTAAAGCAACGCAGTGTAGTATTGCAAAAAATGTCCTTGTCAGGGAGGGGGTAAAACCTTCTGGAGCTGAACTGGTTAAAACATTCTGCGACAATGGTCTGAAATTGGCCTGTAGATCAGGAGCTCAATTGATGCATGCTTGTTCCAGCTTAGTGACTCCAAATGTACTGAAGTCATAGAATCAGCATGGAAGTCTGTCAACAAGCATTTTCAAAAAGAGTTCAGCAGTGGCAGCCTTCATATTTTTGTCAGTTCAGATTTCCTTTTGCACCAGAACTATGATTGTTTGTGTACTGGAAATTTGTGAGCCTAAAAGCAGAATTGTGACTTTCTCTAATTTCTCTAAACTGGAGAAAGGTAAATTAAAACTGTTGCTTAACAAGGAATAAAAAAGCAGTACTTTCAAGAAAAAAAAAAACGATATGAACCAATGGTTTTCACCAAATTAATCAACAGTTCAAGCTGAGGCACTGCTTTGCCTCAATATTATATTAAACAGAGCCCAAACTTCAATGGAAACCTCTCTTCGACTTGTTTGTAATTATAAGCTTCATTCCTCTAAAAGTATACTCAAAATTTAAATTAAAATAGGACAATAAAATGACAAATGATAAAAATACATTAATATGTTATAATGGCATCACATCAATTCTTTTTGACAAAAATATAAAAATGTCTTAATATTCTGATCTGTTGGAAACATGCAGGGGAGGTGGTCTCCCAAATGTACAGTGCTATTATCAGGCTTCTCTCCATATCAAGGATCGCTGTTTTAAGAAAATAAATTATGGGTCACAGTCAACAGATGTATCTCCCTCCTGTGGATAACTCCTGTCGACAGGTCATTATCTAATCTACTTCCATTTTTCCTACCTCCTGGTAAAAACTTGGGCCTCATCTATTTTTCCCAACACATCTTCTTGTATACCGAACCTATAACCCTAATCATAGGAAACCCAGCATTTCTCCATGGGACCCAAAACCTGACGCTGCTCCAATAGCCTCTCCTATCAATCCCTTACCTCTGAAGCATTTAAACTACCCAAGGATATCCATACAAATTAGACACCTTTGGCTGCAAAGTGCTTATTTTCAATTGCAGGATTTCCACAAAAAGTAACATCGCTTCACAGATCCCCAACACTCTTTGAATCCCTAATCCAGCATTCCGAAGGACCATCACATACAATTTCTCTATTTTAACACTTTTTTATGGTTTGAAAAATACACTTCCCACTCCTATATGGCTGCCAGAGAAAACTGAGATCTGAACTCACTCAGGTAGAAACTGCAAAGGTCTGTAGTGTGCCCCATTAATTGACCAAGGCTACTGCAGTCCAATGATAGAGCTACAAAATACTTCCTCAATGATAAAATAGTTCCTACATGCTAAATAAGATCTACTTTGGGTCCCCTCCTGAGTATCTGCAAAGTAGTGCAAATGCTGGAACAATGCTACACTATGGAATACAGTCTTTAAGAGGTGTAACCAAGTTACAGGGTTATCTGTACCCAACAATCCCCAAATAACTTTGCTATCTTTTGTCCCTAGATCATCATCCAATAATTTGAATAAAACTACTCAGTTTTCTGATCCCTGCTATGCAAGCTATTATATCCAGACACTGCCTTGTTCCCATGCTCTCACATATCAAAGACTGTGTGCACAAACTCTCACATTGGAACATTTGACAGCCCACATTCACAATACCCAGAATCAATATAAGAAATGATAGGGAATCTGGATTCTCTTTATGGACACACACACATAAAAGGCATAATTTATACCCTTTCCTATAGACATACCTAATATCAAAATGATCAAGCTCAATTATGCCATTTTTAATACTGAAAACCAACAAAGGGCGACTACTAACAAAAGCTGACTACGCCTCTCTTCTAAAGATATTTCTTTCCCTACTGCATTCTGCTTCCAAACACTGTCCATGTTGATGCGCTCTAAATGCTGGAGAAAGTGCCCATAATCCTGCGGATTTTTCTGTATTATGCATTTTTTTTCCTTTTTGTAACCCTCTACCCCTTTTAATGTGGTTGTAAACACTAAAAAAAAAAAAGCTCCTGTTCCCTTATAGCAGATTAAACAGCACGGTGCTTGTGCTGTCCAATCTGCCCCTCTCTAGGCTGTAAAAAACCTGGTTGATTCTGCCTGTTCCTGTGTCCCGCTCTGTGTGCTGACAATGGTAATCATGGCTGCTGAGCCCTGATTACCATGGTCAGTTTACGTGCCTCCATCATCTGCAGCTCTCCTCTCTTCCCCTCCCTGCCTGTCAGCTCCTGTGTGTTTCTCCCCCTTTCAGCCCCCCCCCCCCACCGCTATTAGTAGCTGCCACTAAAAGTAAAGAACAATTACAGCCAACTCTTCTGTTATACTAATCTGTCCTACACTGTGTCATTGTTTTTATAAAACAAAGCCTGCCAATACCTTATCTTTGATCTCTTCTGACTGGTGACTTTCTCGGCTGACGTTGGAGGAGGAACTCGGACCCTCCACCTGCAGCCATAGATCGGAGGAATAGAGCAGCCGGAGGTCACATGACCGGCCATAAAAAAGCAAAGATAAGGGATTTATAGGCATTGTTTTTAAAAAAAGAAATTAGCAAAGGAAAGATTACAAGAACAGAGAAGCTGGCTGTAACTTGTTCTTTACCTTTACAACCACTTTAATTACACAAATAAACGTATTTTAAAAATATACATTTGTGTAAGTTTTATACAAAAGACTACATTCAAAACACAATGTACACATATATTCTGCAAAAAACATTTTCTACATATAACATTTGTCTTGTGAACCAATTATTTTTAAAAGTATATTACTACTTATTTCTGCACTCACAAATCAATTCAAATGCGTAATGATTTTTTTTTTAGTATATCTAACAAGTTACTCCCTAAAGTACAGTATGATTTTAATAAGGTTGCTATAAACTTCACTGTTATTCTGTCAGTACAGAGCAGGCCACTCATAACTAGATCATTTTAACACTAAGTTTGCTCTTGCAATAATATGCACCCACTAAGTCGAATTAGGGAAAACGATAATTACCCTTAACAGCAAATCACAGTTCTCAATTGCTGGCAGAAATGCTAGCTCCTGTAAACAATCTCTGTTGGCTAAGCATGAAAGAGAAAAAAACATATTGTCACATCGTTATGCTGTGTGAAATTAGTTTTAAATGTTAGTAATTCCTTCTCTGTATATTATGTTACCCATATTTCTAGAAATGCAAAAAATATACGTATTGCAAGGGAGGCAGAAGCAGCTGGTAGAAGTAAGCCATGTACAAGACAGGAACAGTCCAAGCAGGCTTGTCCAGCACTTTTTTTCAGCAAGGCAGTGAAAAAAACTGCATAAATGCAGGGCCTTGTATAGCAAGTCCATACCATAAAACAAAACATAACATTTGTTATTCTGAGCAACTAACTAAGCTTATATCCACTTATGCCTAATAGAGTATACCCTGATGGGTAAGAGTGAATGAAAAGGATCAGTCACAACTGGAATATTAACCACTTCAATACAGGGTATTTATACACCCTTCCTGCCCAGAGCAATTTTCAGCTTTCAGGCTGGGTTCACACTAGCCGACAAAAAAAAACAGTCCGACTTTGAACCTACTTTGCTGTGCAATTTACGGTCCTACATGGGGTCAAAGTCGGACCGATATTCTGTGAACAGGGATCCGACTTTGATCCCGACAATACCAGGCACGCCGTTTTTTCAGCATGGGGGGGTTACCCTTAAAATAGGTACCAGACCAAAGGGCCTTGTATGCTCCTGGAGGGGGATCCCATGCCATTTTATTTTTAAATTTGGCGTGGAGTTCCCCTTCAAGATCCCCAGAGCATAAGTCGCATGCCAAAGTCGGATCAGTGAAGACACTGATCCAACTTTGATCCGACTTCAATGCCTTTCAATGGGCTAAAGTAGGATCAAAGTTGGACAAAAGTAGTACAGGAACCTTTTTCAAAGTCGGTTCGACTTTGAAAAACACAAGTCGGACCAGTTAAGACGGCTCTCATAGGGAAACATTGTTTTTGTGACGTAATGCAAATTGTGCTCCTAATGTCGGTCTGAGAATCGGACTAATGTGAACCCAGCCTCAGCGCTCTTACACTTTGAATGACAATTACTCAGTCATACAGCACTGTACCCAAACAAAATTGTTATCATTTTTCACACAAATAGAGCTTTCTTTTGGTGGTATTTAATCACCACTGGGATTTTTATTTTTTGCGACATAAATGAAAAAAAGAGCAACATTTTTTTTTAGTTCCGATGATAAAATTTTGCAAATAAGTCATTTTTGTTCAAAAATTTGGGCCACAATTTATACTGCTACATATCTTTGGTAAAATGAACCAAATTAGTGGATGTTTTTTGGTCTGTGTGAAAGTTATAACTTTAACAGTACAAATACCCACCTAATGACCCCTTTTTGAAAAGTAGACAGTCCAAGATATTTAGTAAGAGGCATGGCAAGTTTTTTGAAGCTGCAATTTTTTCCCACAATTCTTGGGAAAATTAAGAAATTATTAATTGTTTTTTTTTTTTTTTTACACAAAATTGTTATAATAAGTTATTTCTCACACACAGCATATGCATTCTTCCAATTACACCCAAAAATACATTCTGTTACTCCTCCCGAAAATGGCAATATCACATGTGTGTGACTTTTTCACAGCCTGGCCACATTTAGAGGCCCAACATGCAGGGAGCACCATCAGGCGTTCTAGGAGCATAAATTACATCTAATTTCCTAACAACCTATTACACTTTTGAAGGCCCTGGAGCACCAGGACAGTGGAATTACCCACGAAATGACCACATTTTGGAAAGCAAACACCCCAACGTATATTCTATGATGCATTATGAGTCTTTTGTATGGTTTATTTTTTCCAGAAGTCTTCGGAAAACGTGGAAAGAAAATGAAAACATATATATTTTTTTTTTTTTTTTACACAAAGTGGTCAATTTATAAGATATTTCTAACAGATAGAAAAATTACACCCTAAAATACATTCTGCTACTCGTCCCGAGTATGGTGATGCCACATGTGAAACTTTTACACAGCCTGGCCACATAGAGAGCTCCAACATTGAAGTAGTACCTTCAGGGGTTCTAGGAGCATAAATTACACATCTAATTTCATTTCTACCTATCACACTTTTGAAGGTCCTGGAGCACGAAGACAGTGGAATTACCCACAAAATGACCCCATTTTGGAAAGCAAACACCCCAAGGTATATTCTATGAGGCATGGGCTGCAGATAGGTACGCGGATACACTGATGGGCTGGAGAAAGGTACTCGGGTACTCTGCAGATAGGTACTCTGATGGGCTGCAGACAGGAGCTTGGGTACTCTCATGGGCTGGTGACAGGTACTTGGTTGCTCTGATGGGCTGGTGACAGGTACTCAGATGGGCTGGTGACAAGTACTCGGGTACTCAGATGGGCTGGTGACAGATACTCGGGTACTCAGATGGGCTGGTGACCGATACTCGGGTACTCAGATGGGCTAGTGACAGGTACTCAGATGAGCTGGGCACAGGTACTCGGGTACTATGATGGGCTGATGACAGGTACTCAGGTACTTAGATGGGCTGGTGACAGGTACTTGGGTGCTCAGATGGGCTAGTGACAGATACTCAGATGGGCTGGTGACAGGTAATCGGGTACTATGATGGGCTGGTGACAGGTACTTTGAAGGATTGGTGTGGTAACGAGCTGTTACCGCAATCTCCGATCGTGTGTGAGGAGAAGAACCTGGTAACTGCTGGTTACCACGGTTTGTTGATGCTCTGTGACCGGCTGTGATTGACACAGCCGGTCATGTGGTAAAGAGCCAATTTCATTGGCTCTTTACCCTGATCGGGGCTGGACTTTGTCCGAGGGACAACCCCCACCCCCGATCGCCGCTCTGCGCGCCCCCAGGGGAGTAAGGAGAACACGGATCTCCATATTGAACTGGTTTGGATTGGACACAGCCAGCTACATGGTAAAGAGACAGTTTTTATTGGCTCTTTACCCTGATCGGGGATGGGCTGTTTCCCGAGGATACACCTGATCTCCAAACGCTGCGCTGCAGGCGCCTGGGGGCCCGCAGTATCAGCGAAATGCCGAGAACCTCATATGATGCCCGCCCAGGATGGAAGATGTAAACATGTACCTGAAGTGTCATGATTCCTGCACACTAACCACTTGCTGACCACCTAACCGTAAATATACGCCATTAGTTCGACGTTAAATACTGGGTTATGGCTGCAGCTAGATGCCATAACCCCAGTGTCTGCAGTGAGATCACGTTTAGAAGCAGCGGGAGAGCTGCCCCCCTTCCCAGGCTAACGTTACCGATCGGCAGCTCTGGGAACCATCCGGCGGCAGCAGGTTTTTTTCCATGAAGATAAGTGATGGCTAGATGGCCACCGCTCATCTCTATGCCCTTGGAGGACTGGAGCAACGTCACTACTGTTAATGCAGCTAACGACGTCATTGGCGCATGCACTCTGAGGGAACAGCCAACCGTGCTGTTCCTGCAGAGCCCTGTACCATGGCAGGCATGCACGGGAGTGATGTCACGTGGCCCCGGCCAGTCACACAGCCGGAGTCCGCGGACCTGGAAGGAAGACAGGTGAAGATGGATGCAGCCTCCAGCGGGGACAATGCATCAGTGGAGGGCATCTTCTGCAGGTAAGTATTAGCACATTATGCCTTTACTTTGCAGGTCAGAAAAAAAAATCATGCTGTATTGTTATTGCAAGGGATGTTTACATTCCTTGTGATAGCAATAAGAGATCAAACTTTTTTTTAAAGGGACAGTGTAAAAAATATAATAAAATACTTTTTTTTTAACCACTTCAATACTGGGTACTTTCCCCTCTTCCTGCACAGGACAATTTTCAGCGCTGTCACACTTTGAATAACAATTGTGCAGTCATGCAACACTGTACTCAAACTAAATTTTTATCATTTTCTTCCCACAAATAGAGCTTTCTTTTGGTGTTATTTGATTCACCACTGGGGTTTTTATTTTTTGCTAAACTAAAAAAGACCGAAATTTTTGAAAAAAAAAAGTTTTTCTTTGTTTCTGTTATAAAATTTAGTTTTCTGCTTCACTGAGGGGCACTGATAAGGTTGCACTGATGGGCACTTTTGAGGAGGCACTAATGTGTAGAAATGATGGGCACTGATAGGCGACACTGATATGCAGCACTGATGGGCACTAATAGATGGCACTGATGAGGAGGTACTGTCAGGCATTACTGATGGGCACTGATTGGCATCATTGAAGGGCACTGACAAGCGTTACTGATGGGCACTGACTGGCAGCTGATGGGCAGTGTGGTGGGCACCTCTGATGGGGGCTGAGCTGATAATCAATGCGCTGTTTATCAGTGCAGACCCCCCCCCCCGGACAGGAGAGCCGTCAATCAGCTCTCTCTGTTAGTGCGAACCGAGGAAAGCCGTTTACCGGCACTTCCTGGTTCACCCTGTGATCAACTGTGATTGGTCACAGCTGATCACGTGGTAAAGAGCCTCCGTCAGAGGCTTTTTACCATGATCAGAGTTGCGGTGTGTCACAGTGACGCACCACCGATCACCGTGCTGTGCGCCCCTGCAGGTTATCCTGTTGGACGCATATAACGTCCTGTCAGGATAACGAAACCACCGCCTGGCCATCATTCTGCTAGAGGCCAGGCGGGAAGTGGTTAAAGGGCCGTCCCCGCATGCTTGCACACAGAATTGAACACATACGTAGGTCACGCCCACATATGTAGACTGTGTTTGCACCATAAATGTGCGATATCGCAGCGTGTGAGGGCAATGATTCTAGCACTTGACCTCCTCTGTAACTCTAAATAGGTAAACTGTAGAAATTTTTAAAGCGTTGCCTATGGAGATTATTAAGTACCGTAGTTTGGCACCATTCCACGCTTGCATAATTTTGAAAGCATGAAATGGTAAGTATCTATTTACTCAGCATATCATCATCATTTATACTATACTAAAAGATTGGGGTAATTATTAGTTTTTCTTAATTCAATAAAGTGTATTTTTTTCCACAAAAACCGTGTGATATAAAATTTTAAAAAATCAACGAATGCCATTTTATTCTCTAGGGTCTCTGCTAAATAAAATATATAAAATGTTTGGGGGTTCTAAATAATTGTCTAACAAAAGATACTGATTTCACTTCCAGACCGCACACCGTGGATATACATTGCTAATTTGACATTAAATACTGTTGTTATGGCAGCAGATAGCTGCCATAACCCCGGTATTTCTATCCATGGCTGACGACCCTCTTTCACATAAAAGTGGTCTCAGTGGCGGATTCCCACTTACAGGAGCTGGTGGAAGCGGCGGAAACGATACAGTCCGTTGGCCTGATGGGCAGGAAGTCGAGTGAGAGCAAGATGGCCCCCACTAGACTCTCTGCCCTTGGAGGACCGGAGCGATGTCAAACGGCACTTCCGCCCTCTGGCCTTAAAGGGACATTATTTTTTTAATAGAAAAGAAAAAGACTCTTTTTTAGGGTAGTGTGAGATGTAAAATAAAAAAAAAAAATTTAAAGCATCCCGTCCCTCTGAGCTCGAGTGCAGAAGCGAACGCATATGCAAGTCATGTCCACATATGAAAACGGTATTCAAACCACACATGTGAGGTATCACCGCGATCATAGAGCGAGAGCAATAATTCTAGCACTAGACCTCCTCTGTAACTTAACCACTTGCCGACCGCAGTCTGACGGAGACAGAGTAGCTCGTTATCGCAAACTGCCATCATACGACGTCGGCTGTGATAACTAGTGCTGTGAGCATGTGCGCCGCCGGAGGCGCGCTCGCGCACTCACTGTGTCCGGGGGGGGGTCCAGGGAGCGGGTGTGGTGGACTCGATCGCCGCCGGCTACCCGCGATGGCCCCCCGCAGAGAGAGAACGGAGGTCCGTGTATGTAAACACGGATCTCCGTTCTGTTAAAGGGGGAAGGGCGATGATCACAGGCTTCCTCTATATGGAAGCCGTGATCATCCCCTTTCCCCAGCCAGGGCAGCCCACACACAGTTAGAACACGCCCAGGGAACACAGTTAACCCTTAGAGCGCCCACTGCAGGTTAACCCCTTTACTGTCAATGGCATTTACACAGTAATCAGTGCATTTTTATAGCACTGATTGCTGTAGAAACGCCAATGGTCCCAAAAGAGTGTCAAAATGGTCCCATATGTCTGCTGCAATATCGCAGTACCGCTAAAAATTGCAGATCGCCGCCATTACTAGTAAAAACAAAAAATAAAATAAAAACCCCAGAAATAAATTCTCATCGTACGTAAACGCGGCAACTTTGGACGAACCAATCAATAAACGCCGAATGCGATTTCTTTACCAAAAATATGAGGAAGAATATAAATCGGCCAAAACTGATGGAAAAAAATGTTTTTTTTCCATATATTTTTTTGGATTTGTATCTTAGCAAAAAGTAAGAAATTTGTTTTTTTTTGCAAAATTGTCGCTCTTCTTTTGTTTATAGCTGCAATGACGCAGAGGGGATCAAATACCACCAAAAGAAAGCTCTATTTGTGGGAAAAAAAGGACGGAAATTTCGTTTGGGTACAACATCGCACGACCGCGCAATTGTCAGTTAAAGCGACGCAGTGCCGAATCGCAAAAAGTGCTCTGGTCCTAAAGTGTGAAATCCTTCCGGGGCTGAAGTGGTTAAAACTGGTAACCTGTAGAACATTTTAAACATAAAATTATGCCAGCTCAAATTTCATGAATCGGGTTTATATCCGCTGTAAGTGGTTAACTTGTAAGCAACAAATGTCAGAAAAAGGCTCAGTCAGCAAGTGTTTAAAAGAGTCCGTCTATCCAGTCCTGGCTTCTCTGTCATGGATACTGCAACAGCAAGATCTCCCTGCCATTATTGCCAAGTTTGTTCCTGTTCAACTGGGCGTTTCTATTTGCCTTTGAACTTCCTGTTGCATTCTGCATAATATAACTTAAAAGTATAATTCAACAAGGAACATGGGAATCCCTCATGGCTACAGCATGTGTTCATACCCAAGAGCTCAAGCATAGATTATCATCAATATAGTCCCAAAGAGATATAAGGCAAAGCATCTACCAGAAACTGATGCATGTGTTTTGAATGGACTAACATTAACAAGTAAACCTATTATTAAAAAAAATATGGAAGCTAGAACGTTTGACCTAATTCTAAAGATGCTAACAGCTTTGTGCTTACCATCTTGGCTTCAATATTTACTGAAATTAAAAGTGCCAGGATCAGGAAAGTCATAAGACTATCTGCTCATTTGCTCCAGATTAGTAACTTAGGGAACTGAATTAAGGGATTCAGTATGATTTCAAGGCATCTATTTTTGGAAGCAGAAGTGAAAATGACAGCTCCATCTTCTTCTCATGACCGGCATCCTTTATCCACTTAAGAAATCCCTGCCTGCAATGTACTGCGGACAGGCAGCCCATGCAGGCAGAGAGTCGTACTGGTACATTTCTGCCTGCTTTGCTTCTGGGCATGTGCCCCCCCCCCCCCCAACACCTGCTGTGATTGTACACAGCAGGAGCCTGTCAGCAGATCCCGGCCAATAATACATGGCCAGGACCTGCTGTTCCCCTTTGGCCACCAACAGCCCAGAACCTTGTGTTGACAATAAACACAGGGCTCTCTACAGAGGGAACGATCTCTCTGTTTCTTATCCTTGCATGGCGGGGATTTGCAGACATCAGAGCAATATGGTACAGAGGAATGACCTATGCTGGGAATGATGATTCCATTCAGTTCTGTATTACTGTATTAAATATAGAGATCTGTAGATTAGCCAGTAGAGGAAGAAATCCATCAGCAATCACTTTTTCAATCACAATTGCTTACCTGCTTAACAAACACTGAGATAAACCAGGCAATGAATATCAAATATTTGCCCGTTCAGCAGAGGCAAGCTGAATTTTGATTAATTTACAGGCTGGTTGTAGAGAAGTTGATCTATCGAAGGACTAACTGTACA
>BLSH010257296.1:907186-920887 GCA_018402905.1 Glandirana rugosa | reverse complement strand
GCAGAGAGTCGTACTGGTACATTTCTGCCTGCTTCTGGGCATGTGCCCCCCCCCCCCAAACACCTGCTGTGATTGTACACAGCAGGAGCCTGTCAGCAGATCCCGGCCAATAATACATGGCCAGGACCTGCTGTTCCCCTTTGGCCACCAACAGCCCAGAACCTTGTGTTGACAATAAACACAGGGCTCTCTACAGAGGGAACGATCTCTCTGTTTCTTATCCTTGCATGGCGGGGATTTGCAGACATCAGAGCAATATGGTACAGAGGAATGACCTATGCTGGGAATGATGATTCCATTCAGTTCTGTATTACTGTATTAAATATAGAGATCTGTAGATTAGCCAGTAGAGGAAGAAATCCATCAGCAATCACTTTTTCAATCACAATTGCTTACCTGCTTAACAAACACTGAGATAAACCAGGCAATGAATATCAAATATTTGCCCGTTCAGCAGAGGCAAGCTGAATTTTGATTAATTTACAGGCTGGTTGTAGAGAAGTTGATCTATCGAAGGACTAACTGTACAACCAGCCTGTCAGATTTTCCTCACTGAATCAGCACCACAGGCTACAGCCGGCAGTGCTGATCAGTGTATTCTGACAGTGAGAAAGTCTACACGCTGTTAGAATACAATAGCACAGCAGGGAGGATTTCCCCATCCACCACAAATGTATGGATGGGGGAAGATTCCGTTTTTTCCAGAGCTGTGCCCGACTGTATCTCTTCTGCCCTTATTCCTTTCTCTTACTAGCTACACTGAGACCAGTGGGAGACACTGGCTCCTGTTGCCATTAGTCAAATCCAGTGAGGAGCAGGCGCGGAGGGGTGGGGCTAAGCCACGCTGTGTGCACCATGCAGCTTGCTATGGGGGGCGTGCCGACGAGAAGTCCCAATCGCCGGAGGTGGAGATGAACCCCAAAAGACAAGGTTCGGGGCCACTCTGTGCAATGCGCTTGCACAGAGCCAGTAAGTATAAGCTTTTTTTTTTTAATGAAGGAAAAAAAAAAGCTTCAATATTGCTTTAAACAATGTATGCAAAAAAAAAAAAAAAACAAACAGAAAAAATAGGTAGCAATTCTGTGCAATGATAAAAAACAATATATGGTGCTGCGCTGTTAAGGGTAAGTGGTGTATAGGTGAAAGTATATGACACACATGGGGATCCAAAGCAAACAATGAAGTAAATACTGAAAATAGAACACTGTGCAAAAAAATGAATCACTGTGCAGAAGAATATTATTATACTTCTACTAAGTATGTATACCAAAATCTAGCCATAACACCTAGCCATATATTCTTATTATTTTATTCAGCCATTTTCAGTATTTACATCATTGTTTGCTTTGGATCCCCATGTGGGTCATATACTTTCACCTATACACCGCTTACTTACCTCTAACAGCGCAGCACCATATATTGTTTTTTATCTTTGATCCTATTGGCCATGGATTGACCAATCGGTGGTTGCAGCAGTTAGCTGTTATCTTTTCGTGATAGTGTGGGAATACCACCTAGTCTGTCTACAATTCTGTACAATACTGCCCTTTTGACCAGTACAGCACATAGGAATGGAATCTTAGACCATGGGTCACATGCTGCCACCTTTAGGTGACTGGACACATATGACCCTATCCACTCCACAAACCTCCAGGCCGTTAGAAAGTAGTAAGTGATTGCAGAGTACAGGAAAAGCAATCAGCATGCCCCAGGGAGGGAGGGGCATTCAACCTAAAGGTTTGGAAGGTGCCTAACTGATGGACATCAGTGAATTAGAGTTGCTGAAAGATCTCTAGGCAAAAACTGTACAGCAGTCATATCAGTTTTTTGGTGAGAGATGCAGGCAAGTGCCAGGAAATCTACAGACTGCATGTAGGGAGAAAAATGCAGAGGGGAAACACCAAGCACAGGGACAATCAATCCTTTTCAAATACTAAGCCGCCAAATGGTAGTCGATCAGTAGAAAAAGACCATTGTGTTTGAGAAGGCAAGTGCAGAATGGTCTGGAAACTTGGTGATCCACAAGCCCGATATGCGTAGGGGAGGATATATCAGAGCGTGGAACAAAGCCTGAGGGTTATAGCCAGGTAGATATGTATTATGGCAATGAGAAATAAAAGGCATCTAGGTAGTGGTGCTGACATCAACAAGTGAGATGAAGAGTCTTAGGGACCTTGAATAGGGAAAACATAGCACACGCTGCCTCAAAAGAGTCCCGCTGTTAAACATGAGAGAAATTCTCATGATGGGGCAACCAAAGATCAGTAATAAGAGTATGTTGGGACCTGACATAGACAAAGATGTTGTAATGAAGGGAATCTGTGATGCCAGAATTAGATCCAGGTACTCCAGCTAATAGGTCAGGAGAGGAGTCCCTGAAGGATACAGATTTAACTTAAAAGGAGAAGTGTGGAAAATAAGAGTTTAGGGTAATAGATCAAAGAGTTAGGTTCAGGAGCCTTGAAGTAAAAGAACTTCAAGACACCCTCAGATATGAATGTTCTGGGTGTAAATAAGGCTAAGTCTAATAAAATAGCACAACAAAGTGTTGCAATGTATGTAATGCAAGGACTACATTGATGTGTGATAGGAAGTATAAACCATCACATTTGCTATTAAAGCGGTTGTATACTTAAACAAAAAAAAAAAAAAACCTGTAAGACAAAGGCATAATGAGCTAGTATACACTGCACCCACGAGACGTCACTCCCGCGCATGCACATGGGAGCCTGTCTTTCCGGCGGACTTCCTGGCAAGGTCTGGCATCATGCGCTGTGACGTCAGCACCTATATGCATGCGCTGTGACGTCAGCACCTATATGAAGGGCGAATATCTCCTAAACCGTACAGTAGATGATGACACCTGGACGGGGAGAACAGAGTAGATGATGGCACCTGGAAGGGGAGAACAGATCGTAAATATAAGATAGTGGGGGACAAATCAAGAGAGAGGTGTGATTGTGGATGGTTGGGTAGGAAGCCCCTTACCTGCAAAACTACCTCAATGTACTGCTCAAAGGATTTTCCAAAGTGGAGTACACCTTCAAAGGACATGTGCACCTCTTCTAAACAGGGTCAGCCAACCAAGGGTAAAGCCATACATTTTTGCCCATATTCACAAAAGGTAAAGATATTCTGAAGATTTGGCAAATCATATTCTCCATGACATCAATATTGAATAATAGGGCTGAGTGCAAGAGCTGTAGTCTATCAGGAGAACATTCACTGTTGAGTTGTCCATAGTCTGGCCAATTGACAGAGTGGCTATATTCAGCTTCAGGGCTGGAGCTGCCAGACTAAAAGAGGCTTTAAAAAGTGTCTCTAAACGCCTACTTCATCCTGAAAGTTGTCAACCTGTGACAATAACTTTAACCTACAGGTAAGCCTATAATAAGGTTCACCTGTAGGTGCCCTGCACGGTTTAGGAGACATACAGTGTACTAGATGTGCTGACATAATTTCGGCAGATGTGCAGTGAAGAAACGGCCTCAGTGCCGTCTCGTCACTGAGATCATGCCATGACTGGCCGGAGTCGCGGCCCCGGAAGGAAGAGGGGCTGAAGATGGACGCTGCCTGCACAGGGGACAGCGCTGGACATCGTAGGCTTAGTTTGCAGGTAAATAACACATAATGGGCTACTATGCAATGCATTATGCTTCTACTTTGCAGGGGAATATAGAGGAAGTAAACCCCATCAGGGTTTACTTCCTCTTTAAAGGAGGGAATGTCCTCAATAAATGCAAGAATAGCCGGGTCCACAGTGGGAACAGTCCATCCTTTTTGAATTCCTCTTCCATAGTGTAAAAGGCAACAAATATACTAGGAGGAGTAAATAACTTCTCTGAGTTAGGCCTGTGACGAACGCGGGTATCAGATCCCTACCCTCCTCACTAACTCATGGCAAAGGACCGGCCAATCTCACACCGCCTTGTCACCAACTTAACAATGCCACTCTCAGCTGCATTCAGCACAAAGATTTTCCAGCTTGCGGGACCACAATCTAGGTGCCAGCAGCCTGAGAGTGATTGTCACTGGGCTAATTTACGCAATTAACCCTTTCACTGCCACCACTGACCTTTGCTTACTTATGGAAGAGTCAGGACTTCCACCAATTTAGCAAAAACAATTAGGAATTTAGAATAACTGTCTGTGACCACACTATCACCACAGACAGGTATGCTTCAGAGGCCTTATTCTAGACTGTAGCACTCTTCAAGAGACAGGTTCAGTTATAGCTTAGGGACAACACTTTTCAAAATAAGGTTTTAATAATGAGGTGGTCAAAATTGGTGCAAATAAAATATTTACAGAAAAAAATTTGTTTCAAAGCAATAAAGATACTATACAGCAACATAGAGATAAGTTAGAATCAAAGAGTAAGAATACTTGCGCAATATCCTTGGGTTGAACAGAGTCCGGTCGATAAGCGGTTCTCAAACTTGATTAATGTTCCTGATTTGATGGTACAAGGGAACTGTCAAACTGTCCTTGGCATCTCTCTTTACTTTGGGATCGAAGGGGTGTTAACAGATGGCCTCTTGACCAATTGAGCTTCGGAGGGTTGGTCACTGGGTGGTAACCATTTCATGACCATGTCCCAGGTACAGTTTGTGATAAATATTCATATCTCTGCATCTCTACGGTTGACAGACTGCTAACATTTATAATATGGTCCAGTGGGAAATTTGCTTCACAACAAATATAAACATGACAGGTTTCCAATGTCTATTTTATCTAGGAGAAAGAAGCGTTACCAGTGGTTCCCTATATGATCTGACATAGGGGTGTCTAGACTTAAAACGTTACAAATTATCAGAGGAAACTAAATATGTCCATATTATGTCTGTGTTATTATTATTTTGGAAGTTACAACACATGCTGATGTTTCAGGATTAGACTGCTAAACTGTCTACATCTTATGAGGATTGAGCTTTTTATGAGAGGTTTCTGTTAACTTTCTAGTCGCTGAAGCACTAGGCCGACAGTTTAATGGACCCGGAGATGGGTATTGGGAAACTGATAAGGGTGTCTGGCCTCAGTCACCAGTTTGTGTATTGGATAACTGAAAGAAAAAGGTGGGGGCAAGGTCACGGTGGTGTGTGCCCTTCACATACCAACATGGCTAAGGTGAATGGAGACATCACAAAATGGCTTCTACGCACCCAGCTAGACCTTAGCCCAGTACTCTGGATCACTACAAGGCCAATCATCATACAGAGTACAATCGACTTGATCAAGAAAAGAGAAAAGCTAAGTATTGCCTTCTTTCTTTTGCCTAAAAGAAAATGTGGAAGCTGCGAAGAACTAGGTGTGTAGCCATAGTAGACCAGTCCTGGAACTGTATAGCACACTGCAGCTAACTACACTTGTCACCTTATGTGACAAGGTAAGAGCCTGATGCAGGATTCAAGGCCTAGAGCAAACTTTACAGATTGGCCCATCTGCCGTGGGATCTGTGTACAGTTCCCAAGGTATAAAGGGACACTTTGAGTTTAGGCACCAGGTCACTGCACCACCACACTTTTTTTTAGCACCTGGCTCTGGGGGCCGGGCCTTTAAGACAGGATCAGAGGAATTTTTTATTCCTGGCCGTAAGGACGGCCTTTGTCTTGCACAAAGGCACCTTTTGCATGCCTCCTCCACTATTCTTCCCCCAACTTTTTATTTTTTTTGTGTGTTTGTTGTGGGTACACTTTGCACGAGTGATTAGTAAGGTGTACGGTCCTCGGGCCTACCCTCAACATCTTGGGAAGGAGGTGGGTATGGCCTTTTGGCTTGATCCGCCTCCTCTCATGGGGTCTCCCTTCAGGGGAGCCCCACTTAGTATCGGGACGGTCAGTTTCGGCTGGCTGCCTAGAGAACGGGGGTCGCCTGGCTTCGGCTAGGCATTCCTAGTGCACGATACCTCTGTTCCTGTCAGGAGCCTTGCGCCCCGGGGAATCAGGGTATAGGTCCTTCCTCTTCGGAGGGGGACAGTGTGTACACCTAGTGCACTTTTTGTGTCTGCACTTTTGTGTTGTGCACTTTTTTATGCACCGGGTGAGTCTGAAAGGTGTGTTTCACACACCATGGGCTTTAAAAAAAAAAAAAGAGAAAGAAAAAAATAAAGGGACAATAAGCGTCAGATCTTGACAGAAGCATCAATCGAAGGGGAAAGGAAATCTGGTGATAAATCTTCTCCAACAGGAGAAGGGATAGATCACCTAAGGACACTAGCAAAAAATGGGAGCACCACGCAGTGGGCTCAGTTATACGGATACTAGAGATGTACTGAAAATTCGCAGAACAAAAATTGAATTTTTAAGCATTTTGCAGATAAAGAAAAAGATGCTGATAATGGCACAGAAAACACACAATTTTACTGTGCTCCTGTTGTGTTTTTCATACGTCATGTGACTCAAAAACCACATCAAATACGTAAAGCAGGTATGTTATTGATGCATTCTTGCTGCGTTTTCAATGCATTTCAACAGGAAGATGCATTTTTGGTGCCTTTTTAACTGATCAAAAATGCAGCGAGTAAGATTTTTAAAATTACAAGAGAAGTGAGCTTTTCTTGTGCTAAAGGTGCCGATAATGGCAGACAACTTTATATTCATTTAAATTCATGATATTAATTAAACAGTTGAATAAAATACAATTATATATAAAAATATATATATATTTTTTAAAAAAACTGTAATTTTCGGTTTTCGGCCAAGTGCATCCTGCATTTTCCGTTTCGGCACCAAAATGTCCATTTAGTGCACCTCTAATGGATACACTAGGGGGTGGGTCGCAACAAAGCTTTTGTCAGTGTCCAATCATCTGGAGGTATCTGCAAATAACCCATGGTCTAAAAAAATTGATTACTGTGTCCAGCAGTGTACAATTAAGATTTTATATGTGTCAAAGGTTTGTGATTTGGAACATAAATTACCCAGCATGCTAGAATATTTCTTATACAAATGCTAATGATTTTCACAACTGTTGCATCATTAGCAACTATGTTATCTGTACGTTACCTGTGCTGGCAATACTGCATTTGATAACCGAAGCCACTCATAATTTTGGGCTAACAATAGACCCATGCAACTCCTCTAATTCACCTTGCCAATATAAATGTATTGTATAGCTTTCCACTCTTTCTGTAAACTGTAGCAGCATCCAAAGCCTGTCTGAAGATGTTCTGGAGCAGCCTCTATTTAAAGCAAACTCTGGCTTACTGATGAGCAGAGGAGAATTCTAGGGTGTACAGTAATGTGGAAGAGGACTGAAGTGCATATTTTGGTATTTCTGTAGGTTCTGCCAAGCAATTCTTCCATTTCCTGTAACAGCCACGGATTGACTGTATGGATAAATGCTTTTTTCCCACAGACATCTGCAAGGAATCTTTTGAACTATGGATCACAGCACTGTCTGACTGCTGTAAGAGAAGGAAGTGCCTGACACAGGACATTCAGAAGAAACCATCCCTGGAACAAGAACGAAGTGACATTTTGTATCTAAATTCCTTTGATTTCTCAGCCTGGAACTCTATTCAACGGATTTCCAAATAGATGTATTATGTTATTAAGCCCCTTTTTTTCTGAAAATGAATACTGATATAACTGTGAAACAGTTTCACCTTGTAAAACACATCCTGTAACACAGGATTGTAAACTATAGTTTTGACAAATCAGCTTCCCCCATCTTTGTTCTAATCTATGCAAATACAATTTTGAATGAAGCAATGCAACTAGCTTCATTTTTTTGAAAAAACACACTTCTTTTCAAATGGGAACTTTTTTATGATTCAAACATTTTATTAGGCAATATAAAAGCTATCACACACAAATTGTCAGCTAGATGAACAATAAAGATCTCTTCACAGCGAGAGTTACAGAAAGATGCACTGTTAACAGTTCGGGTCAGAGCAGGGGGAAGTTTTTAATTTTTTTTTTATAGCTAAGCAAAATAACTCAGAGGTTGCCACAACAGCATCTAAAATCTCCTAATTCCTTTAAAAGATCAATGCACTTTTAGCGCTCTTACCCTTAGAGGCTTCTCCCCTTCCCTAGTGTTTCATAATTTAACATACCTAAAACTCTCCAAAATCTTTCCATTCTAAATCTTGTCCCTGGAGCATGTGCGCCTGTACCTAAGCCCATATGCAGCTTTTGTTCCTTTAAAGTGAATAGGACTTTGGCTGCATTTTGGGAGCAAATATAACTAGGAAGCACAATATTAGGTAAGTGTGTAATATTACAATTTTTTTCCTGTATTTACAGTGATCTAAAGTAGAATTCCTGCCTAACACTATGTTTAAAAATGTCCCTTTCCCCCTTCTTCTACCTACCGTATTCTTTGCACCATAAGACGCACCTGACCATAAGACGCACCTAGGTTTTAGTGGAGGAAAACAAGAAAAAAATATTCTGAACCAAATGGTGTACTAAAATATTTACCAGTGCAGCCATATACCAGTGTCCATGAAATACAGCCATATACCAGTGACCATTAAATACAGCATATGTCAGTGCCCATGAAATACAGCCATATACCAGTGACCACTAAATACAGCATATATCAGTGCCCATGAAATACAGCCATATACCAGCGACCATGAAATAAAGCATATATCAGTGCCCATGAAATACAGCCATATACCAGTGACCATTAAATACAGCCATATACCAGTGACCATTAAATACAGCATATATCAGTGCCCATGAAATACAGCCATATACCAGTGACCATTAAATACAGCCATATACCAGTGTCCATTAAATACAGCATATATCAGTGCCCATGAAATACAGCCATATACCAGTGACCATTAAATACAGCCATATACCAGTGCCAATCAATTACAGCCATACTTGTGTCCATGAAATGCAGCCTGACACAGAGCAGACAGGGAGATTCAAATCTCCAGCCACCGCTGTGATGATGTCATCACACATGCGCCTGGTGGAGCTCCACTCTGCAACCAGACCCCTTAGGATAGAAGACAGAGCAGCCCGAGCGGCCACCACGGCAGTACTTCATTCGGCCACTGGGGCTGCTCTGTCTTCTCACTGTGTGAGAAGGATCACAGCGGCGCTCTAAGGTGTCCGGGAGCCTGCCGTGTGGGCTCCCGTGGGGGAGCAGATCTTTTTGCAGTATTCAACCATAAGATGCAGGGACACTTTCCCCCATATTTTGGGGGGAAAAAAGTGTGTCTTATGGTGCGAAAAATACGGTATGCTGCCTAACCTGTGCAACAAAAATGTGTACATGTACATATTATCATCCTGCTCTAGTCTGGTCATGTGATCTGCAGCTTTTTCTCCCGTGTCAGTCAGCTGCTGCTACAGGGAGGGAGCGCTGACAATGGCTAAAGCCCCGCACACACGGGCAGAATGTCGGGAGACATTTGATGATTCATAAAAATCCGACCAATATTTTTCCGGTGTGTATATCGGTCTGGTCAGCTTCTGTTGGACGTGCATGCTGGAAAACCAATGCAAAGAGCGCTGATCGGAGTGTTCTGGTGGGGGGGAGGCTGTCGCCCTGTGAGAACACAACATCTCAGAGGGGGAGATCAATGGACTAACCTTGCATGGTTAGTACAGTGGCTCTGACCGGAGCTGACAGGTTTTTTTTTTCTGTGGGTTGCACGAAGAAAAACTGTGTACCCGGCTTAAGCCATGGGAGCCTATGGGAAACGTCATCACTCCTGGAGTTTCCAGGAGCTCCCTCCTCTCCCCTGCAACCACTGATAAGTATAATGGTGTATATCCTTTACCTGCAGACAGATGCTTCTGCTAAAAATCTTCAGTGCTATGCCTCCTTCATAACTGCCAGATACTGTCCACAGCAACTGACTTCTGTGAATGGGCAGAAAAGAACCTGTCACTCAAGTGCTCCACCGCCATTCAAAAAACATTATGTATTATGGGACAATATTAGTAGCTCTGTAAATGGTGGTTAGCAGAAGCAGCCATCTGCAAGGTAATGGGATGCACACCATAACATTTTATTAACATGTATGGTGCTGCCCCCCCCCCCAAAAAAAAAATTAAATAAAACTTCAGCTTTTAAAAACAGCATGCTTTGAAGTTAAAATGTAATATATACATTTTGACAAAGTTGCACTGGGGCTTACAGATGTACCTATGCATAGCCAGTTGTTATTTATCGTTATATATTTATTAAAGGCGCTAATTTAGCTCTGTCAATTTACGCAGCATTTTTACTGTTATATATTGTACATTCACATCAGTCTCAGCCCTCAAGGGGCTTGCAATCTAAGGTTTCTAAAACTTAGTACACACGTTCAATAGAAACTGGCCGACATTTGGTCTGTGTGTATGGCAGCTGGCCTGACAGAAGCCAGCCATTCAGTCGGCTTCTGTTGAAGGCTCATGACCGAAAAAGGTCTGCCGACCAGCTCCCAATGGCTGAGAGTGCAGACCGGAGAGTTCTGGCAGGGAGGATGGGGATTGAAGCCAAAGGGTAGTCACACTAAATACTGATTTAATTTAGATTTTTCTTCTGTTTGCTCACTTTGCATTTTGTAAATTGATAGAAATAAACATATATAGTTTTGAAAGCACTCTTACTTTATAGAATTTCTTCACACCTGCCTAAAACTTTTGCACAGTACTGTACAGTATATATTGAAAATAATGTATTCTATTATTTGTATGAAACATTTATTTTGTGTTTTTTTGTATATACAGCTGATTTGGACTGATCACAACAAATTACTTGTGTGTACATATTTTTATAGTACTATTGGTCCTATGTTCATCATTAGAATCCACCTGATTAGAGGGAAAATACTATACCAACATATAGTTTTGTGGTATTACATACTGTAGCACAAAATAAGATCTGTTCTATCTGCATATATTTTTCAATAATAATTATACTTATTGGTATATTAAAAAAACAATACTCTAATTAAAGAATGCATTTTGGATTTTCTCTTACTCTCTACACCCAGTCCACATAGACACTGTAGCTAGAAGAAGCCTTCATTAATGTATGTAAAAAAAAAAAATTATCTGTAGAGCTTTTTTTAATATGCTACATATAATTCATACCTTTTTGGAACATAATACATAGGAGCAGTACAAAAATGATGTGGCTTTGCAAATTAACAAAACTATTAACTGGGGAAGTATGGGAAATGTAAAATCCAAATACTGTGTAGAATATTCAGTACAACATCATACAGTTGGCTTTCATTACCGAAAAATAAATAACCCCTAACATATGAACATTAGCAAAGACAATAGCTTTAAAATGGGTCTTTACAAACATACAGTAACCAAGAAACTAAACCATAAATGTTCCAGAAACATAAGTAACGCATGTGACCTGATATATGCTGTTGTAAAATTGCCTATCTGTGTAGTGCAGAGTTAGCAAAATAAGAAATCTTTGGGGTGTCATAAAGTGTAGCACTGAAAACATTCAGTACAAATGGTTTTCCATCTGGGTTGCTAAAGATCTTGCCTTAGATGGATTACTATGTAGAATGGCAAAGTATGGTCGTTTATTATATACTATTTCTTAAAATGATCATAGTATACTATCAAAATATTTCTTTGGAAATTCAAAAATACTTGTTTAAAACAAAGTTCATCAAACCATTTTTGAGACACGTTTTAACAAGACCACAACAAGATAAGAGATGAGCAGCAATTCCAAAAGGCATACGTTCATTTTTTTCAGTTTAGAAAAGACCTAATCTTTACAGAGTTTGATTAGTAATGCAATATACACTATAATACCAAAAGTATTGGGACACCTGCCTTTACATGCACATGAACTTTAATGGCATCCCAGTCTTAGTCCATACTCTTCTGGGAAGCCTGTCCACAAGGTTTAGGATAGTGTGTATGGGAATGTTTGACTGGTACATAGTGATGTTGGAACAAGAAGGGGCCATCCCCAAACTGATCCCACAAAGTTGGGAGCATGAAATTATCCAAAATGTCTTGGTATGCTGAAACGCTAAGAGTTTCCTTCAATGGAACTAAAGGGCAAAGCCGAACCCCTAAAAAACAACCCCACACGATAATCCCCCCTCCACCAAATGATTTGGACCAAGTGCGCAAAGCAAGGTCCATAAAGACATGGATGAGCAAGTTTGGAGTCCTGACCTCAACCTGATAGAACACCTTTGGGATGAGTTAGAGTGGAGACTTAGAGCCAGGCCTTCTCGTCCACATCAGTGCCTAACCTCACAAATGCACTTCTGGAAGAATGGTCAAACATTCCCATAGGCACACTCCTTAACCTTGTGGACAGCCTTCCCAGAAGAGTTGAAGCTGTTATAGCTGCAAAGGGTGGGCCAACTCAATATTGATCCCTACGAGTCCCAATACTTTTGGTCATATAGTGTATGTTGCAAGCAATCACACAACTTTTTCATCACGCTAATTCCCATGCTGTGATTTTCAGGAATGGCTCTCACAAGCCAAATGCATATATAGATTATTAGGAGACTAAAAGTGATTCTGTAAAGAATTTCAACCCTTCTTCTCAAAACATATAATTCAATGGAGAAAAGGAAAAAAAACTGAAAAAAAGGAATTTGAAAGGAAAACCATTTATAAATAGAAACAAAGCAGTAATAAAAGAAAATCCGAGCCGGAGGAGAGTGGCCGGAAGTCAAGTGACCGGCCATAAGAGATCAGAGATAAGAAGGTATTTAGAGGCATCGGTTTACACTAATACTTACAGTGTAGGATGGATTCATGAAACAGAGGGGCTGGCAGTGATTTTTTTTAATTTCTGAAAGCAAAGAAAGGTTTTCACTCCTTAGTGGAATTCCACTTTAAATGCTTAACGTGGTGGCATTTTTTTTTTTTTTTTTATAAAACTGATGACGCTACTCTTAGTCATGACATGTGGGGTTTATGCAGCTTTTACTAGGAGTGGACTAAGCAGAACGAAGTTCAGCTCAAAGCAAACACAGCCCCTCCCAGGCGGCAGTCCTTACTTTGCAAAACCCCTCAGCCCTGCTCAGCACTTCAGTTCGTAGCAAGCAGTACAAACTCAAACAAAGAGGGGTGGGTGCTGCGTCTGTCAATGAACTCAGAGAAAAGGATTTTACGGTAAGTAAAAAAATCCTATTTTCTCAATCGTTCAATAACAGACACAGCCTCTTAGTCATGACATGTGGGGATGTCCCAAAGCAGTGTCACAACAAGGGGTGGGCAACAAGACAACAGTACCCAACAAAAGAGTTCTCCGGGGGGGGGGGGGGGTGCCAGACGCGCCTCACACCACAGCCTGCAAAACCTTGCGGCCAAAAGCAGCATCCGAAGAAGCTGCAACATCAACTCTGTAAAACTTGGAAAAAGTGTGCACCGAGGTCCAAGTGGCCGCCTTGCACACCTGAGAGACCAACGCCTGATGTTGGAAAGCCCAGGAAGTACTAATCGTCCTGGTAGAGTGAGCCGTGACCGGAAAGGGGGGTTCCTGACCCCGAACAGCATACGCACGGATCACCGTCTGACGTATCCAACGAGAAATGGTGGCCGAGGAGGCCGGCATCCCCTTGCGCGGGCCATCCACTGCAACAAAAAGCGAATTGGACCTTCAGAATGAGGCCCTGGCTGCCAGATATACCCACAGAGCCCTAACCACATCCAGGGAGTGCAAAGCAACCTCCTTAGGATAAGACGGGCATGGACACAGCGAAGGAAGGACCATGTCCTCGTTGATGTGAAAACGAAGAGC
>BLSH010257296.1:876327-907176 GCA_018402905.1 Glandirana rugosa | reverse complement strand
AACAAAAGAGTTCTCCGGGAGGTGCCAGACGCGCCTCACACCACAGCCTGCAAAACCTTGCGGCCAAAAGCAGCATCCGAAGAAGCTGCAACATCAACTCTGTAAAACTTGGAAAAAGTGTGCACCGAGGTCCAAGTGGCCGCCTTGCACACCTGAGAGACCAACGCCTGATGTTGGAAAGCCCAGGAAGTACTAATCGTCCTGGTAGAGTGAGCCGTGACCGGAAAGGGGGGTTCCTGACCCCGAACAGCATACGCACGGATCACCGTCTGACGTATCCAACGAGAAATGGTGGCCGAGGAGGCCGGCATCCCCTTGCGCGGGCCATCCACTGCAACAAAAAGCGAATTGGACCTTCAGAATGAGGCCCTGGCTGCCAGATATACCCACAGAGCCCTAACCACATCCAGGGAGTGCAAAGCAACCTCCTTAGGATAAGACGGGCATGGACACAGCGAAGGAAGGACCATGTCCTCGTTGATGTGAAAACGAAGAGAGACCGCCTTCGGCAAGGAGGGAGAGGGGCGCCAAACCGCCTTATCCCTATGTAGGACCAAGTACGGGGACCTACAAGCCAGAGCCGCCAGCTCAGACACCCGCCTAGCGGATGTAATGGCCACCAGAAAGGCCACTTTCTGCGAGAGCAGCTGCAGGGAATTTTCCCTGATATTTTCGAAGGGCGGCTTCTGGAGCACAGAAAGGACCAGATTAAGGTCCCAAGGCACCAAAGGCGACCGTACCTGTGGGGAGACATGACAAACCCCTTGTAAAAAGGTACGAATCAGGGAATGCGTCGCCAAGGGATGCTGAAAAAGAATTGCCAGGGCAGAAATCTGACCCTTAGGCATGCTCAATGCCAACTTGTGATCCAGGCCTTGCTGAAGGAAGGCCAGCACCCGAGCCACCGAAAAGGAATGGGGGTTCCAACCCCCCGCCTCGCACCAAGCAATGTAAGCCTTCCATGTGCGGTGATAGATCTTCCGTGAAGTGGCCTTACGGGCCTTGAGCATAGTGGGGATGGCAGACTCAGAGAGTCCCCTATCTTTCAACACCTGGGACTCAATAGCCAGGCCGTTAAAACCGGCGAGGGTAAAGCAGGGTGCAAGATGGGCCCCTGTGAGACCAGGTCCTCGTGAAGCGGGAGCCGCCAGGGGACATCCATGTCGGCGTACCAAGGACCCCGCGGCCAATCTAGCGCTACCAGAATGGTTGGGATCCCTTCCGCCTCCATCCTGCGCAACAGGCGCGGGAGCAATGGAAGAGCCACGAGGGCATCCGCCGCGTCTGCCAGCGGATCCCTTGTACTGCTCACGAAGGCCTGCACCTTTCAGTTGAGCCGGGACGCCAGAAGGTCCACGTCTGGCGTGCCCCACTTTTGACCAATCTGGCGGAACACCTCCGGATGCAGGGACCACTCTCTCTGATCCAGCTTCTGGCGACTGAGATAGTCCGCCTGCCAGTTCTCGACGCCCAGGATGTGAATGGCGGAGATTGCACGTGAAGCTCTGCCCACTGCAGAATGTGGGCCTCTTCCGCTGCCGTGCTTCTCGTTCCGCCCTGATGGTTCATGTAAGCCACAGCCGTGGCGTTGTCTGACTGGACCGGGACGCCCGTGCAATCCCCCCGACCAGTGGGAGAGGCAAAGCCTGAGCGCTAGCAGTTCCAGCACATTGAGTGGGAGACAAGACCCTACCTGCGACCAGCGGCCCTGGGTCGACCCCTCCCCAACCATACAGGCTGGCATCCGTCGTGATCACCGTCCAGTCCACGGGAAGAAACGACTTCCCCGGCTCCAAGGTCAGGGCCCGTAGCCACCAGGAGAGGGAGCCCCGAGTCCGGTGACCCAAACTGATCACCCGATCCAGGGAGAGCAGAGACTTGTCCCACCGCAGCAGGAAGGCCCGCTGTAGGGACCAGGTGTGACTCTGGGCATAAGGCACTGCTTCGAAGGAGGAGACCATCAGCCCCAACACCCGCATGCAAAATCTGAGAGAGGACCCCCGCTGGGACAGCAGGGTCCGAACCACCCTTTGAGGCGTCAAGACCTTGGCGGCAGGGAGAAAAACCTTCGCCCGCTGTGTCCAGGACCAATCCCAAGTATTCCAACTGGGGCGACGGAGTCAACACCGACCTAGGGTGATGTCCACACTGTCCGACAGGGCTGAGGCCAACTCCGCCCTCAGAAGAAGGTCATCGAGGTATGCCACTATCGCTATGCCCCTCTGCCTCAGCAGAGCCAGTGTTGGGGCCAGAAGCTTGGTAAAAACATGTGGGGCTGAGGCCAGCCCGAACGGGAGGGCCACAAACTGGTAGTGGAGATCCCCCACCGCAAAGCGCAGGAAGTGCTGGTGGTGCACACAGATGGGCACGTGTAAATACGCGCCCTTGATGTCCAGAGAGGCCCAGAAGTCATCCCTGACAAAGCGCCGCCACCACAGAGCGCCCAGATTCCATTCCAAATTTCCGCGCCCTCACAAAGAAGTTTCAGGCCCCGTCCTTTTTTGGCACTACAAAAAGACGGGAATAAAAACCACGGAACCGTTCCGTAGAATGAACCGGGACAATTACCCCCTGATGCAGCAGGACGTGCACAGCCCCGAACAGGGCCTGCAAATGGGTCCATGGGAAGCCTTAGTTTGGAGGCGAAGAACCTTTCTGGGGGGAGGGTACGGAACTATTTTGTACCCGGGCGAAACCACCTTGCGTACCCAGAGATCCGGGATGTGCGAGGTCCACCGGTCCGCAAACCTTAGGAGCCGTCCCCCCACCCAAACTGCGGGTGGTGGCGACCCATCATGCGGAGGAGAACTTCTCTTCCACCTTTTCAGACTTACGCAGCCAGGGATGCTTCTGGCGCCCCACGGGGGCCTTGGCAGGCTGAGAGACCTTGTTTGAGGCCCATGGCGCACGAAAAAAACTCTTTTGAGTAGAGAAGGAAAGGCCCGCCCTGCGCCGGGGCTCCCTGCCCCTTCTGGGCTCCGGAAGAAAAGCACTCTTCCCTCCATCCTTGATGATCTCATCGAGGGAAGCTCCAAAGAGGTGCCCCCTTCAAAAGGCAGGTCAGTCAGGCCCTTCTTTGAAGCCTGGTCTCCTGACCAGCATCTCAGCCATAGCAGACGTCTGACGACGATTGCAAACGTGGACAGTTTTGACAGCATGGGGGCCATGTCAAGGACCGCATCGCAGAGATACTTAAGTCCCTGGATCAGCTGGTCTGCCATCTGTACAGGTTCCAGAGGGGCCTGCAAAGTCACCAAAGCCTGGTGCACGATAGTCACCCATTCCGTAAGTGCCTGTGCTACCAGCGCAGATGCCAGCAACGGTCGCATAGCCGACCCTGCGACGAAGAACATGGCCCCCTCCTCAGGTCCTCCTGCCGGCCGGGTCCTTGAAGGATGGAGAGCCCTTGCCGGCTTATGCCACCCAAAGCGTACCGCGTCCCCGGAGTCGCAGCCGCCCAACTTCAGTGTTTCACGGACTGCTGAAACTAAAGAGGCCACCAGAGCCCGCTCGTGAGCCACGGTGGCCCCTAGGGGCTCCTCCACCTAAGCGAACCCTCCGACAGCTCCAGGGGGGTCACCGACACTGCGGAGCACCCCTCCGGCTCCGAGTCCTCCCCAGAGGACAGAGGAGGGGGTGGCCGTTTACTCGCCATCCCACGGTCACGGGTCGGTTCTGCCTGGGAGAAGTATCCTTCCAGGAGGGCCGTCAATGTATGTAGCGGAACCACCGGTCCCAGCACTGCCTGGTCCCCACTGGAGACCCCTGGCTGGGAAGCCCCAGCTTCTGCCGCCATGCCCCGCACCCCGGAAGACACTGTCAGATTAAGGTGTCCCACACCGCCCCACAGTCGCTGCCTTAGGGCCCCAGAGGTTCCCAGGAGGACTCACCCACCGTCCCAGGAGCTGTGCTGCTGTAGCTGCCTCTGCTCTGATCCCCACGTGTCAGGAGCACTTCCTTTCCGGCCTGTGACCGTGCCATCGCAGCAGGACCAGCATGCAGGGATAGGCACAAGAGGCCGAGTGCAGCGGCCAGCCACTGCAAAATGGCGGCCGCTCCATATATGCGGCCGGCTACAGGAAAATGGCGGCCGTGCTTAAAACACCCGGCCGGTTACAGGAGAATGGCGGCCGTGTAACAAACGGCCAGCTTACAGGAAAATGGCGTCGAGCGCCAGGCGGTCGGACACAGGCAAGTGCTGCTACCTGAGGGGGGCCCACTAGTTAGAGAGCTACAGACCCGAAGGGGGAGGCACACTGAGAGAAAAAAAAGGGGGCACCACCCGTCGCCCCCCCATATCCCCCCACCCTCCGGAGGGGGGAAGGGAGGGGGGTACTCACCACTGTAGACGGGCGTAGCGGGTAGCCACCCGAAACAGACCTGCCACCCCGCCAAAATGGGGGGAGCTGCCAGCCACGCAGCACCCATGACATCGAGACGGGTGTCCGGTCCTAGGGCAGAGTTTGCTGCAGCCAAAACCGCCATGATATTTTTTCACTTAATTATATTTGGGAGCGATTCCTAATTGGGTTGTACATAAGTTCTAAAAAAAATATGATTCTGTGCCTAAATTATGCATCAACAGTAATAGAGTATTTACATTAAGTTGTAATAAAAAGGAATAAAGAAAGTATCTACCCCAGTGGGGATTTTTCAGACAGAGGTATATATATATATGTCTTGAATGTGTGGAAAACATACAACATAATGCTAGTAATAAGCTATTTCTGCCCCTGTCTCTCTGGGTTTTTTGGTAGGCTTTTAGGAACAGGTGGAGAATGGGTCAATATTTTTCAAGTATGTAAGAGGCAACAACAAATGTGCCTAGAGTAACAAACCCCCAAAAACTCAAACTGGACATATGGGGGGGTCATTTACTATAGTGCCAATAGCAGCAATATTTCCGTGATCGCGGTACTTAGCGCTAAAATGACGCAACTGCAGTAATTAGTGCTAAAATGGAAGCAACATGAGGACAAGGTGGTTTGGGGGGACCCCTAAATATCCTCCCCATGTTGAGGGCATATGGCCTGGTACGGTTCAGGAGTGGGTCGCTCGCTCCTCCCCTCCTTATCCTGACCTCCAGGCTGCATACTCGGATAAGGGTCTGGTACGGAATTTGGGGGGACCTCACGTAATTTTTAAAATAAATTTTGGCTTGGGGGGGTCCCTCTGAACCCATACTACACCCGAAGGGCCTGGTATGGGCCTGGTATGGACCTGGGGGGGGGGGGGATGCCATTTTTTTTTTTCATGTAAATTTTTGGTTAATGCCTCAAATTCAAAACATTATTGTATAGAATGAAAAGAATCAAGCATTAGTAATTGTATTTTCTATGTATGATTGTGCTCAGCTCTGTAGCGGGGTGGTATGCCCTACTACCTTCAATCAAAGGTTCAAGCCATGGGTTTTAATCCTACTGATGGTATTGCCTCCTGAAAACTTGCATTGTAATCAGCAGCATAATTAGCCAATGCACATCAGTTTGGTTTATTCCATAATTTTAACTCTTCAAATTCATGCAATTGTATGTAAGTATTCAATAATATTTTGGTGTGGAATTCCAAAAATCCGGCTATTCAAAAATCCAGACAAAAAACAGCGTGGGTTCCACCCCTCCAGTCCATACAAGGCCCTTTGGGTCTGGTCTGGATTTTAAGGGGAACCCCATATAAAAATATTTTTTAAAAATGGTGTGGGGTCCCCCCAAAATCCATACCAAACCCTTATCCGAGCATGCAGCCTGGAGGTCAGGTTAGGGAAGGAACGAGCGAACACCCCCCCCCCTGGAACCATACCAGGCCAGGTCCCCCCCAAACTGGTTGTGGTTGTCAGTGTCTGCGGGCGGGGTGCTTATTAAAATCTGTAAAGGGGCCCCCAGATCCAGACCCCCCATGTGAATGAGTATGGGGTACATCGTACCCCTACCCATTCAGCAAAAAAGTAGTGTAATGTGACAAAAGACTATAGGCAGTTTTTGACAAGTTCTTTATTAAAAATGTCGTCTTCTTCCCCTGCTTCTTCCTTCGGTCTTCCTCTGTCTTCTCCTTTCCCGCTTCGTCCATGGTTTTTCTTGCTCCTCCGCCACCGCTCCCACCACCGACCCACTGAAGATTCAAAAACGACCCTCCTCTGACACTGTGGCCCGCCGATCTGTCCGCTTCCATGGTGCACGTCATATATAACTATGGGGCATAGCCACCGGATGGCGTCATCTGGAGACCCCACCCCCTTGTGACATCATGGCTCCATCATGCCCAGGTGGGGAAGTCACAGGGGGTGGGGTCTCTAAATGAGATCATCTGCCCCATCGCATCAGAAGAGGTTCGTTTTTTTAATCTTCAGTGGGTCGGCAGCAGCGGAGGACGGAGGAAGAAGAAGACCAGAGGACAGAGCAGGGGAAGAAGAAGCCGGAGGAAGAAAGAAAGGAGAAGACAGCAGGAAGAAGCAGGGAAGACATTTTTAATAAAGGACTAGTCAAAAACTGCCTATTGTCTTTTGTCAGGTTACACTACTTGTTTGGTGAATGAGAAGGGATAACGATGTACCCGATACCCAGATTCCAATAAGCCCCAGCCCGCAGACCCCGACAACCACCAGCCAGAATTATCGGCAAGAGGCCCTTGTTCCCATTCAATATGGGGACAAGGTGCTTTGGGGTGGACCCCAAAGCACCCTCCCCATGTTGAGGGCATGTGGCCTGGTACGGTTCAGGATGGGGGGGGGGCGCTTGCTTGTCCCCACTATCCTGACCTCCAAGCTGCATGCTCGGATAAGGGTCTGTTATGGATTTTGGGGGTAACCCCACGTCAATTTATTATAGAACTTTGGCGTGGGGTTTTCCTTAAAATCCATACCAGACCAGAAGGGGCTGGTATAGATTGGGGGTGGGGAACCACACTCCATTTTTTTTCTTCCGATAGTCGGCAATACATTACAGCCTCTCCTTTAAAAATTATGATTTTAAAAACATTTTTATCAATTGATATATGACCCCTAGGTCCCCATATACAATTTATGGCAAAGAACTTGCATGCAAGCCTTCAATGAGGACTTTGGATTTTGCAGCCGGCAATACATTACATTTTTTCCTTTATAAATGTCATTATCGTGGCGGCATGTTCTACACATTGCACAGATGCGCCACTTTACAGGAAGACAAGGGGGACCCCCCCCCCCCCCCCGATATTTAAAGGAATTTTTCATTTTTATTGTTTCACTTTAAGCATCATTAACCACTTAAGGACCAGAAGGATTTCCCATGTTAGGACCAGAGCACTTTTTGCGATTTGGCACTGCGTTGCTTTAACTGACAATTGCGCAGTTGTACGACATTGCACCCAAATTAAATGGACGCCTTTTTTTCCCACAAATAGAGCTTTCTTTTTGTGGTATTTGATCACCTCTGCGTCATATCTGATCACCACTATTAACAAAAAAGAGCGACAATTTTGAAAAAAAGTTTTTTTGTTTTTTTACTTTTTGCTACAATACATATCCAAAATAAAAAACAAATTTATTCATCAGTTTTGGCCAATATATATTCTTCCTCCTTTTTCTTCTGTTCCAGGCAATCTCGCGACTCGCTGGCGGACATTAAGTCCGCCCGAGGCACGGCCACACTGCTGGAGAGCGCGGCGGGCATGAGAGCGCACGGCCGGCGGCGTGCTCCCGCTTGCTAGCAGAGATTGCGCGAGCCGCCATTTATAGACGGCGATTTGCGGGACAGCGCCACTCTGCAGCAGTAAATGTACGTGAGCCGGTCAGTGGACCAGTTAAAATCCCAGCTCCTGAAAAAAACTATAGTTTTAAAAACTTTTTTCAATTAATACATGTCCCCTGGTCCCCATACACTTTTTATGGCAAATAACTTGCATACAAGCCTTCAATGAGGACTTTTGATTTTGCAGGTTTGAGCCCCATTGACTTTCACTATTCCCGCATATGCAATCTGACAGGCATGTTCGCCGGCCATAGCATGCTGCTCCATTTGCATGTCTGCCCAGTTTCCCAGAGTTGAAGTCCTAATTGTCCCGCTGGATCGCATATTCACGTTATAAAAAATGACCCCCATGATGATAAAATGCATTAACAAGGTTACCTTTAGTGAAAATCCCATGTCAAATGTATTTTTTCATGATATGCCCAGTTTGAATTTCCCAGGTCTGTGATCAGTTTACTTTAAATTTAATCTTGAATAATTCAGCTCACTAGAACTGATTATACTGTGAATTCTTGTTTTTATTTGTGTGTGTCTTTTAAATTAGAGCCGGTTCACACAGGGGCGACTTGAGTCGCCTGACAAGTCGCGCTCCATGCATTGCAATGGAACCATTCTAACAGGAGCGACTCAAGACGCTCCGACTTAGAAAAAGGTCCCTGTACTACTTTGGGGGCGACTTCAGGCGACTTGCATTGACTTCTATTACAGAAATCGTTTGCAAGCTGAGTCCCCCCACAAGTCGGATCGCCCCTGTGTGAACCAGCTCTAAATGTTTGTGTTTTATATGGGGCTTGGTTAGATGTTGGTGGAATTACATAACATGCATTTTGGGAGCACAGAAGTTTTAAGCTTCCAAACATTTAGAAACGATTCTCCTGTATTCAAGTGACTGGATAAAAACCATAAATTCAGATGTGAAAGTCTATCACAAATTATTATGAAACTGTTTATATACCTTTATCCTCATTTTTTTTTTTAAGTTTTTGAAAGGACATTTTGTGTTGGACAGCAGGAATGGTGCAGTACTAGTATGCATAAGGTAAAATGAAGAATACTTTTGGAAAGCATCTATTTTGTTGCTCCTATTTCAAATGTGTATGTCTAGTAGGCTCTTGGACAGCTCTCGTATTTCTGAGCACCAATCACTACTGGTTCTGAATTTTTTTGTGAGAAAGGTCTTTCTTGCCTATGAAAACCAGCCTCTCTCTCATTTATCCTCTAGTGAAGAAAAAAAGAACAATATGATTGCTAATGCCAACATACAGAGTCCTCTTTCAGAAATTGTGAGATTCAATGCCCAATGCCATTTACAGAAACGTACACAAAAGGCGGCCCATTTATTTGGTCCTGTTTTTTGCTAAATACTACTTGATTTTCTTTTTATTTGTAGAAAGAACAGAATCTTCTCTCCTTGCATGGCTGAAGACGACACAACTCAAGTTGTATCAACATTAATAGCCTTTCTTTGAAATAAAAAAAAAATCCACTGCAAAATAGACCTAAAAAAAAATCTATAAAAAAGTTTTAAACCCACTTAACCGGTTTCTGTACTTTATATAACCACAACTACTCATAACTGGCAGTGCTTCAATATGGAATACAAATTACATTATAAGAGAAACTAGCTAAACTGGAATATGCACAGAATAAACATTATTGGTACTATTCATATGCTCAATGTATGAAACACTCCATTTGTTTTCTGCTCAAGAATGCTTTGTAGTGCAAGATGAAAAAAAGTACATTACAGCAAGCAGAGTAATATTATATTGAAGCTATTGTCATAGGAAAGAATAGTTTCTGGCAGATACAAACAGCCAACACCTCTCAAAGACTAACAAATACATATATGTATTTTATAGTTCAGTATAAAATGTTAATAACTACAGTTTATAATTAAGGGCCAACAGGTAATGTCTTATAAAAGAAAATCTTCAAACATAAAAAAAAAAAAAAACGATTTGTGTTGTGTATAGAAAAAATGTCAATGACCTGCAGCTTTGAACAACTGTTAAAAAGTATTATGTATAAACTGCGGAAACAGAGCTTTATAAAACGGATGCCATGCCTCATTCCTAATACTCTGAAATTAAGTTTCACAGTGTGCTTTGTGGAAAATTGCACTTTTCAAGCAACCAGATAGAAAAAAATGGTTTTATGAGAGTTGGACAGACATAATTTAAAAACCGGAAACCGAAAATGCAGGATGCACTTGGCCGAAAACCGAAGCCGAAAATGAGATTTTTTAAAAATATTTATATTTTTATAT
This sequence comes from Glandirana rugosa, assembly GCA_018402905.1. Classification (NCBI taxonomy): domain Eukaryota; kingdom Metazoa; phylum Chordata; class Amphibia; order Anura; family Ranidae; genus Glandirana; species Glandirana rugosa. The sequence goes on along the minus strand of BLSH010257296.1, from coordinate 897,183 downwards.
ATTATTGTATTGTATTCGTCTTTTTATATAATATCATCAATTTAAATAAATATGAATTTATTGCTGGCCATTATTGGCACCTTTACTGCAAAAAAAATGTATCCCTTTAAATTCTAAGTATGTCCTCACACTGGTCTGTTGGGCTTCCATTATGGTGTTAAAAATCCAGCTTGGTGCATTTTTTGTCAGTTCAAATAATGCACCTCTCAGTTCAAATGCATTGAAAATGCAGCAAGAGTGCATCTATAACAAACTCGTGTTACGTTTTTGATCTGGTGTTTGAGTCACATGACCATCATTTTCGGTCGAAATGTTTCTGCGGCCGAAATTTCGGTGCATCTCTATTTAAAAATATAGCATTTGTTCATGCACATGTATAAGCTACACATGAGAAGCTCCACCATAAACAGTCAACCAAGCATGTCTCATACTATCAAATGCATAATGGCTTACAATATGATTGTATCATAGAAAACACTTATGTTCCTGCAAGGAAGTAGATCTATGTTATTATTTTTAGGAGTTTTAAATGTGCACATCATAGTGTCACCAGACAGCTCCAGCTATTTAATTAATCAAGGATTGTTCCCAGTCGTGTCCACTGCATCTATCCAACAAATTAACAAATGGGACAACTAATATATAATTAATAATCACATTTTGTCCATCTTTATCATATAGTTAGGTCTAGTAGCTTGGAAACCAAACTGCAATATCTGTCCATAACACTGTTGTCCCATAGGTAACACTGAGAAAGGCTAATAGTAACTAAACAGTTACATTGAATTCTTCCTGAGATGTAGCAGTGTATCAGTACAAAATAATATAATTGGAAGGGCTGAAACAAAAATCAATATTTTAATAATAGCTTCAGTAGCTATGTTGAATGTATATTGTATCCATAACAAAAAACGATTTCCAATGTATTTGAGAGAATTTAGAAAAGTTAGAAGCCTTGTCAGGTTTTATCACTATCTGGAGCCAAAAAAAATCTGACAGAGGTTTTAGTATCCCCCTACTAAAAAACAAAACATTTTCTTCTGTCTTTGTTGCTGTGTGACAAATTTCCCCTAACTTCCTGTGCTGGGAACAGCCTTTTTACCAGATAGGAAGTATGGAATCCCTCCAATAGAGCGTCCAACTGCAATAAAACCATCAATTCCCCCTCTATTCAAAACAAAAAAAAGTTTTGGCTATAGACACACTTAAATCAACACGGTCTCTAATTTAAAGGAAAAAAAAAAGTGTCTCCCTACAAAAGACCTTTCCACACAGCCAGCCTTCGTTATTTTAAAGAGCTATGGTAGTTGAAGAACCTTCAACAAATCACCAACAAACCTCTGGTGGACATGTGGTTCCATCCACCAGCTTACTTCACTACAGGCGTTCCCCTAGTTATGAACATCCGACTTATGAACGACTCCTACTTACAAACAGAGGGAGACAACAGGAAGTGAGAGGAAATCTCCCCCTAGGAAGGGAAATTCACTCCTGTAAGAGTTATTATGGGAAAAAGGTGTCTCCACTGATGCTTTATCACCAATCCTTGTTTCCACAACAACCCAAAATTTTCAAAATCCAATTATCATTGGGACAGGAAGTGAGGTGAAATCTTCTGAACAGAAACATAGACAGCAAAACAAACATTACAGGGGTGTTAACCCTTCCCTATGCTATCCAAAAAGCTTAAAAATATTTGTTTTGGCTGAAGCTACACTTAAAAAACGTACCTGTTCCGACTTACAAGTTCGACTTATGAACAAACCTACAGTCCCTATCTTGTTTGTAACCCGGGGACCGCCTGTATAGGACATAACAGATACACAGGGGTCGAGAGATGGAATGTCAAAGCACATAGGAACATCAAAGCTCTCAAAGAAAATACAGCCCTATAACATTGATAGTGCGACAGGCAAGAATGAACTTTTTCTTTGCAGAGAGGCCTTTTTATTACCTTTCCTTTCTTTTTACCTAGCACCAGGGTCGCTTTACTTTGCTGTCCAACAGAGATAGCGGAGGAGGACTGCTTACCTACTCTCTGCTACAAAGAACATGAGCATTTTAGGGGAATGGAACAGCAGGCTTTCCAAAGTAAAAATGCCAGTACCTAGACCCTGCGAAGAGCCATATCGGGTGAGGACCGCACTGGATCCCTGGACAGGTAAGTGCCCTATTATTAAAAGTCAGCAGCTACAATATTCTCCTTTATAGCAGAGTTGACGGGAGTGATAACTACGCCATCTCCAGCACTGGCTCTTCTTAGCATTGGGATAGAAAACTTCCCTCAGGATCACAGACCTATAGTAATGCACACACTATTTGCTGCCAGGCTACTCATAATGAGAAAATGGAGAGGTTCGCTGACACCCAACATATCTGAGGTTAAATTCCAGCTGAATCTGACCAACGATCTGGAATATTCTCTAGCCCTACAAAATAACACACTCAATAAATATACTAGAGCCTGGTCTCCCTGGACAACAATTCAAAAAGTTTGACAATTTACCAATATTCAGTGTTGTGGATATTATACAATTAATTTTGGACGTTGAACTTTCAATCGGACGATCTGAGCCGACAGGATAATATCTTGTCGGTGAAGTTGAGCCTACTGACCTACTTTTAACGTTTATAAGCCTGTACGATTGTTATTCTTACCGGATGTGTTGTATGGAAGGGTTAATTTGGTAACCCAATTGAAATAACTTGTATTGTATACTTTTGAAAATATCAATAAAAATCATTAAAGAAAAAAAAAAAAAAGTCAGCAGCTACAGTATTTGAATTTTTTGTTTGTAGTGTGAAGAACCGCTATAACTAAGCAATTACATTATTATTACAGACCAAAGATGCAGGGGAATCCGGTGCCCCGCTGCAGCCTGCCAATGGCCCTGCAGTGTTTACCATTAGAAGCCTTCTCCTCAGCTTTAGTAGAAGTTGTGCATGCACTAGCTTGGTTGCACTGTAGGCATCCATTTTACTATATGGATGAATGGCACATTCATGGCACTGCTACCAGAAACATTGCACAAAGTAAACAATGGTAGCATTTTGGAGGGGCAGCAAAACTGCCAATAATCTCTAATGATATTTATAATCTTCAAAAGAAGAACAAGTGTATGTGCTAGGACTGGTTCTTTAACCACTTGCTTACAGGGCACTTTTACCGCCTTCCTGCCCAGGCCAATTTTCAGCTTTCAGTGCTGTCGCACTTTGAATGACAATTTTTATATTTTTTTTCACACACAGATTTCTTTTGGTGGTATTTAACCGGTTCCACACTGTGCGCTGTATATTTACAGCGGCACTGTGGACGCATCCCACGAATCGCCGTAAATAGGCAGTGATTCGCGCAGGTGCAGCTAGGGGGTGAGCGTGTGCCGCCGGCAGCGCGTTTTCATGTCTGACACACTCCGGAGGAGTGTGCCCGCAGCTCGGGCGGACCCGATGTCTGCCGGCGAGCCGCGATGAGCGGCCAGAGTGAAAGAACGGGGAACCGCTGATGTAAACACGGCGGTTCCCCGCTCTGTAAATGGGGACATAAGAGATCTACTGATCCCTGTCACTGGGATCAGTTAGATCTCTCATGCCCATGGTAGCCCAGCCCCCTCACAGTTAGAACACACCCAGGGAACACAGTTAACCCCTAGATATCCCCCTGTAGGTTAACCCCTTCACTGCCAATGACATTTATACAGTAATCAGTGGACATTTAAATTTCTGATCGCTGAATAAATGTTATTGGTCCCAAAAAAGTGTCAAAAGTGTCCGACATGTCCGCTGCACTATCGCAGTACCGCTAAAAATCGCAGATCACCGCCATTACTAGTAAAAAATAAAAAAATAAATAAAAACCCCAGAAATGAATTCTCATCATCCATAAACACTGCAACTTTTGTGCAAATCAATCAATAAACGCCGATTGCGATTTTTTTTTTACCAAAAATATGAGGAAGAATATAAATCGGCCAAAACCGATGAAAAAAAATGTTTTATTATATTTTTTAGTAATCTAGCAAAAAGCAAGAAATATTGTTTTTTTTTTTTTTTTGCGAAATTGTCACTCTTTCTTTGTTTATAGCGGCGATCAGAAATGACGCAGCGGTGATCAAATACCACCAAAAGAAAGCTCTATTTGTGGGGAAAAAAGGATGCAAATTTAGTTTGGGTACAGTGTCGCACGACCACACAATTGTCAGTTAAAATGAAGCAGTGCCGAATCGCAAAAAGTGCTCTGGGAAATCCTTCTGGGGGTGAAGTGGTTAATCACCCCTGGGTTTTTTTAATGTTTTGCTAAATAAACTAAAAAAGACAGAAAAAAAAACCACAAAACTTTTTCATAGTTTGTTATAAAATTTTGTAACAGGTAATTTTTCTCCTTCACTGATGTGCGCTGATGAGCACTGATAGGCTGCACTGATGAGACAGCACTGATGGGCATTGATGAGGTAGCACTGATGGGCTGCATTGGTGGCCCCTGATGAGGAGGAACTGATGAGGCTGCACTGATGGGTACTGGTAGGCAGTACTGATCGGGGACACCGATTGGCAGCACTGTTGGGACTGCACTGATAATCATTGCCCTGATTATCAGTTCACAGGTCCCTTTTAGAGAAGCCGGTTATCAGGCTCTCTTCTCCCTTCCTCATGCTGTCAGCCTGAGGAAAGGATAGCCGATAACAGGCTTCTGTTTACATCATGATCAGCTGTGATTGGACCTTTTTTTTAAGAGGGTATAAAAAAAAAATCAAATATTTGATATGATTTTTAATTAGAATATAGAAATATATGACATATAAAAACTGTTATATTGGAGAATTACTGGTCAGGCAATGAATAAACACACTAGCTATATGCTGTGTGCTACATGCAATGTTCCTGCAAGATTTATACAAAATAATTGCTTATTTCAGGACATCAATGTAACTGATGCTGAAAAATGGTAACACTACAGCGAGTCAGCAAACAAAGGTCAGTGAGACAGCAGGAGGGAGCATCTCTTAAACAAATAAGCATTAGCATTTCCCTCCATAGCAGCCAGCTCGACTTTAATATGACACATATTGAATGAATCATCTGTTCTGCAGGCGCCAAGCAAGATATATCTTAATGCAGACAGGTCGGCGACATGAACCCTAATGGTCCTTATCTTAATCTTGTTTAAAAGCATCTTAGATTTCTCTGTAATCTTTTCCACTTTTTTGACATTCATTCTCTTTAAAATGGGTTTGTATCTGAACATATTACTAATTTTAATTCAGTTCACATAGTCTACATGATCCACTGAAATCAAAGCATATAATTACTTTTATGTTTTACCTTGGCATTGTGAATGATGGCACTGCTATAATGAGATGACACAGAGAGCTGTAATAAATGTACCATGTGCTCAATATAGTGGATTGGCTTGATAATAGCCATTTCCCTAGTAAGTTTTGACCCTTTGTCAGACAAAGCTATTCAGTGTGAAAGGGCTGGACCTTGTACCATAAATGGGGCACAAATTACAGCCAAGGTTAAATTATGTGCTGTTAGGTTCACAAGTTCAACTTCAGAGCACACAAAATACATGCATATTAGAAATCAGCAAGGTGACACTAAATATAGGCAGTCATATTCTTCTTATAGAACTTTTCTTAGAAATCCATTTTTTTTTCATTGAGTACTCTATACATTTCCATAATGATCAGCACCACTATGGATACAGTTGCTGTTAGTGCCATGAACACACTCTCTACTAGGCGTTCTCTGCTACATTGCTCTATGTCTGATAAGCGAAGGCATTGTAGGAAGGTTTAAATAAGGGATTCTAACAAATTCCAAAATTTTAGTAGAGACACCTGTCTCAACCTAGAAGTGCTAAAGAAATAAAACTCATGCTAAACAAGTATGGACAATGATCTTGTAATGGGTTTGTCTGACTGATAAACAATTAATGAATCATTTTCCTCTTTTGTGGCACTGGCCTGTATTATGTACAGAACATCTACCACATTTTTTAAAACAACTCAACTCAAACAGTACATAACATAACATCACAAGGATTTGATGAAATTCTATAAAAATGCCAGTGCATCTATGGTCAAAAAGTAAAATCATATATTTATTTACACATTGTATTTCAATTATTTCTAGCCTACTTCTATTAGAAGTGTCTTAAACTGTGTATACTTTTAAGTTCCCCACTCATTTACAATTATTGAATTCTGTGACAGGTATTCACTATGCCCTGAGATTAGGCACTGCTGTGTCACACATTTCACAAAGCCTGCCTTCTGAATTACAGAGGTGCTGAGTTTCAGGAGGCAAAGTCAGTACAGGAATTACTGCTTGCAGGCAGCAAGATAAATGGAATTTGCAGTCCTTATATATCGAAAGTAAACAGCCAAGCAAAGCATGCAGGGAATTGAGGCAGTTGTGGAAAGAGAAGACCAGCAGACAGGCAGCACTCACAACATAAAGGCTGGATTCACATATATGCAAAATGGATGTGTGTTTCTCCGCATGCAATGCGCATTACAGGAGAGTGTGACTGGCTCTCAGCTGCTCTAAGGCGGCTGTGGTCCGCATTTCAAAAGGGTCCTTTGCATCTTCTGGTCCGATTCAGGCAAAAATTTTGACATGATTCGCACCTGAGTCGGTGAACAGGGATGCACCGGACCCCATGCTGTGAGCCACGGCTGCAGCATGTGTGAACGAAGCCAAAAGGAAATTTTTAACCACTTCAATACAAGGCACTTTCACCGCCTTCCTGCCCAGGCCAATTTTCAGCTTTCAGAGCAGTCCAGAGTGGATAAAAAAAATCAATGATTTCTGTAAAAAAAAATAACAGATCAATTTCTTAGATTTTTATCAAATTCATTATAATAAAAATGGTTTTGAAGTAAAAATCTATCTAAAGATAGTTTTCTATTTAAGATACATTAATAATTTACTTTATTCAGCATGAAATGAAGCTTAGTTATGTAGCATGAGGTTGTATATTCTGCAATATTTACATTTTTGGTAAAATCATTTAATAAATCCAACCTCTGCAAGCTTAGATAGCATGCACTGCATTGATGCATTCACACAATTTCACAGTAACCATGAGAGAAAACAAAGTTCAGGAATATATTTGTGCAAAATTATGTTAAGCCAGCGCTACATCTGCAAATATGTGCATACCAATTCAAATGTGAGTGTTTAACCATTTCCCGACCGCCGTATGCAGTATGACGGCCGGGAAGTGGCTCAGTTATCCTGCCTGGACGTCAGGATAACAAGCCGCCGCGCGCCCGGGGGGGGGGGGGGGGGCGCGCATCGCGGCGATCGGTGGTGTGGGAGGTCAGTCTGACCCCCCGCAATACCGATCTTTGTAAAGTGCTTCCATCCGAAGCACTTTACCATGTGATCAGCCGTGACCAATCATGGCTGGTCACAGTGTAACACAGGAAAGCCGTTTATCGTCTTTCCTGTACTCAGGTCTGCAGACCTGAGGAGTGGAGAGCCGATCGGCTGCATCCCTGACAGGGAGGGTTTGTGCTGATGATTTATCAGCACAGCCCCCCCTCGGATCGCCACACTAGACCACCAGGGAGCCTGCCCAGGGACCACCAGCAATGTCCCCACCCAGGACCACCAGGGAGCCGACCAGGGACCACCAGGGAGCCGATCTGGACCCCCAGGGAGACCACCCTAGACCACCAGGTAAGGGGTATAGTGCCCAATATTTATGGCACTTAGTGCCACCTTCAGATGCCACCCTAGACCACCAGGGAATGGGCCCCTTTCTGTACATATGCCCACCCGTGCCCCTATCAGTGTGTACCAGTGCCCCTATCAGTGCATACCAGTGCCCATCAGTGCCACCTATCAGTGCCCAGTGCCGCCTATGAGTGCCAATCAGTGCCGCCTATGAGTGCCCATCAGTGCCGCTCATCAGTGTCCGTCAGTGCTGCATATCAGTGCCCGTCAGTGTTTCATATCAGTGCCCGTCAGTGCTGCTTGTCAGTGTCGCCTAGCAGTGCTCATCATTGCTGCATATAAGTGCCTCATCATCAGTGCCACCTCATCAGTGCCAATCAGTACTGCCAGATCAGTGCCCGTCAGTGTAGCCTCATCAGTGATGGAGAAAATTTACTTATTTACAAAGTTTTGTGACAGAAATAGAGAATTTTTTTTTCAAAATTTTCTGTCTTTTTTTGTTTATAGCGCAAAAAATAAAAACCGCAGAGGTGATAAAATACCACCAAAAGAAAGCTCTATTTCAGTGAACAAAATGATAAAAATTTTGTTTGGGTACAGCGTCGTACGACCGCGCAATTCTAATTCAAAACGCAACAGCACTGAAAGCTGAAAATTGGTCTGGTAGTAAAGTGTTCTAAGTGCATAGTATTGAAGTGGTTAAATAAATAGTGGTAAAAAATATATACAAATTGAATGAATAAATAATAATATATAATAAATAATTTGTTGTACAATAAAATGCAATTTTCCTGTGTACTAATCCACAAATAATAGTACTCTAACGCTTGAACAACTCTTAGTGAGAAGATTGTGATAACCAGTGAATGGTGGGAATAAAAAAAGTCCCATGAAAAGTTTATAAACCTATGATCATGTAATCTTGTGCAGTAAAGAAATACAGCAGTTCTACCCATGAGATGAATGGAATAAATCCACCAGGAGAGACAGTGAAGGTAAGGATCTGCACTTACCAGATGATGTTGACCCCTCTTTACCTTATAGCAAGGGGGGTCTAGCAAGGTTTTGTTGGTGTTTTTACACTCTTCATGGTGTAATATCCAAAAGACATCTGTTTATTATAAAGCCCACCACGGGGTGTGTATCACAAGAAAGTTTTTTAAAAAACTTTTAAAAGTTTGGAGCATTAGTCCACATCTATCCTGCACAAGTATGCTAAAGGAACCAGTCAGGGGACCCCTATCGCCCAGGTTGCATCCAGCATTCCACCTGTGTGCAATATCTTCACCAGAGGGGGAAGTTCTTACCAGCAGCTGCTAGCACCTTTTTGTATCAATTAATTTTTAATTAACACACGTGTGGCGCGGATGGGTTTAAACAATTTATTTTGAACAAAGTTCAGGAATATTCCTTTATCACATTGTTTTGCAAATCTATGTACACTTCAAACTGTATGATTGAATAGGTTCTGATATTGCTGTTTTACTAACCTGACAGCTTATTATTCTAAATAGAAAACCTTCATTTTGGGGAAATAGGAAACCTTGAATATTCTAACTACCAGCAAGAATAAGTCCTTACATTTAAAGAGCACCTGTCATTTCAGATCCATCAAGGCTGCGCCTGTTAGCAGGCATCCACTCACCTGCTGCCGCCACGTCCCTCACCTTGTTGTGTCACTGCCACATCACCAGCCGTCCCTTTAAAGTGAATGGGACTGTCGGTGAGTCAATAGCGGGTCAGAGGAGGAGCTGCTGCAGGACAGAGATGACAGTTGCTCTTTAAAATTCAGATTGAAAATCGAGTTGATTTAAATTAAGCCTTTTTACTAGCGATTTAAATCATGATTTAAATCAAATCCACCCTGGAGCTGTCGCACTTTGAATGACAATTGCGCGGCCTGCAATGATGTACCCAAATGAAATTTTTATAATTTTGCTTACACAAATAGAGCTTTTTTTGGTGGTATTTTATCACCACTGGGTTTTTTATTTTTTGTTAAACAAATGAATAAATACCAAAATGTTAAAAAAAAAAACAGTTTTTCTTTGTTTCTGTTAAATTTTTTTGTAAATAAGTGTTCTCCTTCACTTATGTGCACTGATGAGGAGGCACTACTATGCAGCACTGATGGGCACTGATAGGTGGCAATGATGGGTAGCACTGATGGGTACTGATAGGCGGCAATGATGGGCACTGATAGGTGGCACTGATGGGTAGCACTGATGGGCATCGCTGATGGGGCTGCACTAATAATCACTGCACTGATTATCAGTGCAGATCCCCTGTCAGGAGAGCCTATTATCGGCTCTACTCTACCCACACTCTGTCAGCGTGAATAGAGGAATGCGATAACCTGCACTTCCTAGTTATGCTGTGATTGGACACATGGTAAAGAGCCTACGTCATAAGTTCTTTACTGTGATCAGAGATGCACTGCATCGGAGTGACACACCACACCACCGATCGCTGTGCACGAGTGGTTTGTTATGGAGGATGTCATATGACGTCCAGTCAGAATGGGAGAGCCACCACCCGGCCTTCATTTTGCTATAGGCCGGGAGGGATTTGGATAAGCAAGCCTGTATGGGATTGTCAAAAATAGCCATTGTTTGTACAGCTATTACACTCCTGATGTTATAAAATGATAGTGTATGTTGTAACCATAGATTTCCATTAAAGCGGTAGTAAGCCCAAAAATAAAAATGTATTAAATTGCAGCCTAACAATTTATAGATGTGATGGCCATATTTGTTTTCTTTTTAGGCCTTTTCCTTTATTTTCAACTGGTGATCCTGACGGTAAATCTGTTATTTTTCAAATTACTTTAACAGACTAAGTGTCCAGACAAAGTAGCAGAAAAGGGGTTGAGACATACCATTTAATTAAAAGTGAAAAATCCGCGCCCTCTAGTGTAAACAAAATAAAGGTACCAGCAGCACGCACAACAAACTGATCAATTTGTGACAAGAATTAAACATATAAAAATGCAGCGCTGGAAAACACAAATGTGAAGTTATATATCAAATCGCATAGTGATGCTAATAAAGTGTCAAAAAATTTATAAAATCCTGACTATTGAAAGTCTACAATATGTGAGTCCAAGTGAATGATCAGTTCAATTCAGAGGGCGATCTCGATGTCCCCAATGGAGGTTATCCAATGTTCAGAGTATTTCTGCAGAGTGCTGGAATAATCTTGGGATTGCCCTTCAACCTTAATTATTATGCTCCTACCCTAGAGGTAAGTATTCATCTTCTTCATCTGTAGGCTGCTTCTACTTTTTAAGACTTACCATTTAGTAGACTTAGCAACAGGGTCGCTTCACCATGGAAAAAGAATATTTAGAAGTATCTCCTTGCTGCAGTGTTCTGCTAGATCTATGACTCCATTTCACATGTGTTGCTGTGCTTCTCAGTTCACCTATGGGCATAGCCTGCTTTACTGTGGGTTTATATCCTTTCCCCTTCTATTACTTCCCATTTATAGTGGGAAGTAATAGTAATAACCATTTATAGTGGTTGTAAACTCTTTACAATCACTTTAACCTACAGGCAAGCCTATAATAAGGCTTAACTGTAGGCACTGAGAATAGCTCCTACATTTGCACACTTTAGGACATATTCACCATATAGGCTTGTGCCAATGTCATCGGCACATGCACAGTAGAGAAACGGCCCGACATGCCTTTTCTTCACTAGCATTGTGCCATAACTGGCGGCTCCCACGCTCATGCGCGTGAGTGACGTCACACGACTCCGGCCAGTCACAGAGCCGGAGTCTACGGCCCCGGAAGAAAGAGGGGCAGTCATGCATGTGGCATGCACAGGGGACAGCGTGGGTTTCAATTGCAGGTAAGTGACACATAATAGGCTAGTATGCGATGCATAGTAGCCCATTAAGCTTTTACTTTGCAGGGAACTAAAGAGGAAGTAAAACCCATAAAGTTGACTTCCTCTTTGAGGCTCGGTTCACACTGTCCTGGTGTACTGACAGCCTTTAAAATGTCAGAACATTACAAATACCCCCCAAATGGCCCCTTTTTTAAAGTAGGCAGTCTGAGGTATTTAGAAATGGCATGGCCTTTTTAAAGTTGTCATTTTTTGCCACTATTTTTTTGTAAGATGAATAAATTAAATAAATATGTTTTTTTTCTTTAATAAGAGCAGTTCAACATCACCATAGTAACATTGTACTACTCCGGGTGGTGATCAGGGATTTTTTTTTTTACACTTTGATTGCTGGTTCAATGAAGGCCATTGTACCAGCAATGCTTGAACTGTCATGAATGGGTTAAGTTCATGACAGCTGTGAATACTAGTGATTGACTATGGCTAATCACATGGTAAGGGTGCTATGATTGGCCCAGGTAGCATGTGTTAGCTGTGGGCCAATCGCGGCTCACTAGTAAAGGAACCAAGGCTGTTATGAATCATATGGATATATAACAGCTTTGTTAACGTTCATGTGACTGCATAACGATCACATGATCACCAGTCCCTGAGCACCGGGATCCACATTCCGAAGGGGGGGTGCACAGTGCACCCCAGCAGAAGCACAGCATCCCGTGTCTGCAGACTGTGGGCAGTCTGCTAGCGTAAACCCTAACATATACTAAGTGAAAGTTTCAGGTGATACACAGAGATGAGACAAATCCTTCTACATACGTTGTATCTGTTTATCTGCAGCCTTCTCTTGTCTACATCCACTCAAAGTCCAGAATTTATAAAGCTTGTCTGAGCTGTCAGAAAATAGGGGATTGACAGCTGAAATTACACACTGCAGAGCTCAGTGATAAGAGCTCTGAGAGCTGATTTTAGAGAGGGGTACACCCTCTTTACACAGCAACATAGCTGAGGATGTCCATCACAGGACGTGTGCTGGAGATCCCTCCCCTGTCACCTTTTTTTCTCTTGGTGTCAGGAAAGCTTGTCAAAAGTGACTTATGCAGATAACAGATGAATGGGGCAGCAGACAGAAATGACACTTAGTGCTCTGGATTGAGACAAGTACACAGTATACTTGGATATGCTTTGTCTATATTTCATGTCTAAAAGTTACGTCACCGGAAGCAAGTCCTTTATCCGAAATGGAAAAAAGACTAAGTGTTAGCTAGAGTTCAGCTATTTGTTAGTCAAGTCCATCTAAATGCGCTAGTCTAACACTACACTCTCTCCAGACTGACAATGCTGATGGCCGAGCATGTCTACTTTTCTGGTTCATCCAGAATGCAGACACCCTAAGACAGCAGTGTGTTACTGACTGAATTACCAGGTGAAATAAAGGAAAAAAGCCTAAAGAAAAAAAAAACGAATACAGCCATCACATCTAAGAATTGGTAAGCTGCAATATATTACATTTTTGTTTACGGGTTTAACACCACTTTAAGAAATATTACACAGTTACCAAGCTAGATTTTCTTTCACTTTCGATTCATTACGATCTATGGCCCATTTTCCAAGAAAAATATGAACTGAACCTGTAAATATACTAAATGATAAGAAACCCACCCTTCATAATTGGATAACCTAAAGATTATCTAAAATCTCAAAACTTTACATATTTTCTGAAAGCAGATACACTAGAGAATAAAACTAGTTATTTGTTTGTTCCAATTTTTGTCATTTCATGTTTATGTTATTAGCGCTTTTATCAATTGTTTATCAAGTGATACATTTTATTAAAAAATACAATAAAGTAAAACTTAGCACTCACGAATGCAGTCATTTTGCAAAATATAAAAGATAAGGCTGCGCTGAATAAATGGCAACAACCTTCAGTACGCTAAATTGTCCATAGGAAACACTACTTTTACTGTAGTGTGTATGATGTAACATGCATATTACAATTAACGTTTTTGTTGCTCTAGCAGCATCTGGAACAGGGCAGAGCTGACTGTATTACTACAGTGAATTTCAGCATCCCCAGCAGTGGCACAGGGATAAGTACAGTACATGAAGTTAAGCTGGCCAAATATAAATAAAAAGAAAAAAATAACTCCAGGAGTTCAGATGTAATGCATTTAAATTGATTTTGGTAAAGACTACTTCAACTACAGATTCGCTAACTGCTGATAACCCGACTTGCTGGTAGCTTTATGCATAGTAAAAAGCTGAATTACAAATCTGTGTTATGTAACTTTTAAAAATAAGATCCTTCACTAGCTTTTTTTTCTACAACTCTTAAATATTATTCCAAATTCAATAATTAAAATATCAATATGAGAGGAAAGGTAATGGTGCAAAGTATGAAAAACACTCTGGGATTAAATGCCTGTTGTAACTCAGGAAGGAAAAGAAAAACAGGAAAGAAAGTAAGAGATTAAATGCGTTCCACAATAAATCATATATAACACAAGGTTTTTTTGCAGCTGTAAAACCTAACTATTTCTGAGGATATTTTCTATCAGTGTGGAGTGGATCAAGTTTTATGTCAGTAATGTGAGAAACCTGTCCGAATCCTCAGGCGTCTATTGCTGATACACTTCTTGCTAGGATATCAATAATTCATACAAAATGCATAACAACACACCGGGACAAAGTATTTATCAGTGAGATTGTACTTACAAGGTAACATAATACACCCATAGCCAGAATATCACAAAGGGGTCAACGGAATGCTAAGCTAAAGAGAAGTGTTACACAGTTCCACTTAGGGGACACTGAAAGCACTTGGGACTATGTATTATTCCTTATATTCAAGATATAAAGCATATCGATATGTTAAGGTACCCATGGGTACACTGTACAAAAAAACCCTGACTAGCTGTCCAGGGGCTAACTGAATGTTCTATAGCAATACCGGTGCAATGCTCTGTGTATTAGGGAAGGCACGGTGGTGTAGTGGATAGCACTTTCGCCTGACAACAAAAGGGTAGCTGGTTCGAATCCCAACCACGAAACTACCTGCCTGGAGTTTGCATGTTCTCCCTGTGCCTGTGTGGGTTTCCTCTGGGTACTCCGGTTTCCTCCCACACTCCAAAGACATGCTGGTAGGTTAATTGGATCCTCTTTAAATTGGCCCTAGTATATGCATGAATGTGAGTTAGGGACCTTAGATTGTAAGCTCCTTGAGGGTAGGGACTGATATGAATGTACAATATATATGTAAAGCGCTGCGTAAATTGACAGCACTATATACGTACCTGAAATAAAATAAATAAATAAAGAAAAGACAATTGCAATTATTGAGGAAACAATCATTCCCAAACTGAAAATTCTACAGCTGTCAGATAACTTATGATAAACAAAAACTCAAATTAGGTTGGGTCAGTCAACTTGACAATGATCTAAAACACAGAGCAGCTGAAAGGGAAGACGATATGTGAGTTAGAACTGACATGTCAAAGTCCCAATTTCCTTGCAGTTTCAATGGCATTGAAATGCTGTAAAATGGTATGACACAGGCCATTCAAACAGGACACCCTAAAAATACAGCTAGAACTGTTTTACATAAAGGAACGAACCAAATAATTCCTAACCACCATGGTGGTACAGAAATCTTTCTTTTGTCAATAAAGGAGATCTCACCAATTTCTAAATAAGGTTCACATACTTTGCCCATCAATGACCTTGGCAGAATAAAGTACGATTATGTAAAAATGCAGCACAGATACAGGCAGATGAAAGGTTGCTAGGTGTTTAAAACTTTGTTCACTTCAAGTGGGTTTTACATCCCCAAACAAGTCTATAGTAATGCAAAACCCACTTGAGTCTAGGTTCACATTGCTGCAGGAATGAAATGGTGCGAGTACAGCTGAACTCGCACCATTTCATTCCCGCATGCGAGTCCCGACTTCAGGTGCGATTTTCAGAGACATCTGTGTGGGTTGCTGCACAGATGTCAACGGAAATAGCACCTGAAATCGCCAAAAGTAGTACAGAAACTACTTTTGGAAATCAGTGCAGCACAAATGCAGCGTCACACCGATTAGGACAGTGCCATTGCCGGCAACTGCCGCCGCTGACAAGAAAAAAAAAAAGTCAGCACGACCCCCTACAGGAGGCGCAGGTATTTTTCTTTCTCTCGGCTCCTTGCTGTCTGTAGTGACCCGATTGGTCAGTCATAAAAGACTATGTATGTGCGCTGAACAGGCGCTCACACATAGTCTAATGGGCTGCCCTGAGACAGTGACTGACTGGCATTGGATGTGGTGGCCGGGACCGTGGTGAACGTGCTGGCTGCGTGATTACTTGCACAGGCGCGGCACTCCGCCAGGTTTCAGTCCCGACTCTGCAGTCCAGCACGCTCCCTGCACTCTGCACACTGCCAGCCCGCCTAAGAGATGGGGTAAGTGTGGGACTTTCTCTTGTCTTCGGGGGGTAGGGGGTGTCTGTCAGTGCCATGAGCCCCTTACTGGGGCTCTCTATACTGCTATATGGTGACTCTGTATACTGCTATCTGGTGGCTCTTTATACTGCTATAAGGTGACTGTATACAGCTATGTGGGGCTCTGTATACTGCTATATGGTGACTCTATATACTGCTATCTGGGGCTCTGTATACTACCTGGGGCTCTGTATACTGCTATAAGGTGACTGTATATTGCTATCTGGGGCTCTGTATACTGCTATATGGTGACTCTGTATACTGCTATATGGTGACTCTGTATACTGCTATCTGGGGCTCTGTATACTGCTATATGGTGACTCTGTATACCCCTATCTGGGGCTCTGTATACTGCTATATGTTGACTCTGTATACTGCTATCTGGTGACTCTGTATACTGCTATCTGGTGACTCTGTATACTGCTATATGGTGACTCTGTATACCGCTATCTGGGGCTCCGTATACTGCTATATGGGGACTGTATACTCCTATATGGTGACTCTGTATACCGCTATATGGTGACTCTGTATACCCCTATCTGGTGACTCTGTATACCCCTATCTGGTGACTCTGTATATCCCTATCTGGTGACTCTGTACACCCCTATCTGGTGACTCTGTATACCGCTATCTGGTGATCTGTATACTGCTATATGGTGACTCTGTATACTGCTATAAGGTGACTCTGTATACCCCTATCTGGGGCTCTGTATACTGCTATATGGTGACTCTGTATACTGCTATCTGGGACTCTGTATACTGCTATCTGGTGGCTCTGTATATCCCTATCTGGGGTTCTGTATACTCCTATCTGAAGCTCTGTATACCGCTATCTGGTGACTCTGTATACTGCTATCTGGTGACTCTGTATACCCCTATCTGGTGACTCTGTATACCCCTATCTGGTGACTCTGTATACCCCTATCTGGTGACTCTGTATACCCCTATCTGGTGATCTGTATACTGCTATATGGTGACTCTGTATACTGCTATATGGTGACTCTGTATACTGCTATCTGTGGCTCTGTATACTGCTATATGGTGAATCTTTATACCCCTATGTGGGGCTCTGTATACTGCTATATGGTGACTCCGTATACTATGTGGAGCTCTGTATACTGCTATCTGGGGCTCTGTATTCTGCTATATGGTGACTCTGCATACTGCTATCTGGGCTCTGTATACTGCTATAAGGTGACTCTGTATACCCCATCTGGGGCTCTGCATACTGCTATATGGTCACTCTGTATACTGCTATCTGGGACTCTATACTGCTATCTGGTGGCTCGGTATATCCCTATCTGGGGCTCTGTATACCGCTATCTGGTGACTCTGTATACCCCTATCTGGTGACTCTGTATACCCCTATCTGGTGACTCTGTATACCCCTATCTGGTGACTCTGTATACCCCTATCTGGTGACTCTGCATACTGCTATATGGTGACTCTGTATACCGCTATCTGTGGCTCTGTATACTACTATATGGTGACTCTGTATACTGCTATATTGTGACTCTGTATACTACCTGGGGCTCTGTATACTGCTATAAAGTGACTGTATATCGCTATCTGGGGCTCTGTATATTGCTATATGGTGACTGTATACTGCTATATGGTGACTATGTATAATGCTATATGGTGACTCTGTATACCCCTATGTGGGGCTCTGTATACTGCTATATGGTGACTCCGTATACTGCTATGTGGAGCTCTGTATACTGCTATCTGGTGGCTCTGTATACTGCTATCTGGGGCTCTGTATTCTGCTATATGGTGACTCTGCATACTGCTATCTGGGGCTCTGTATACTGCCATATGGTGACTCTGTATACCCCTATATGGGGCTCTGTATACTGCTATATGGTGACTCTGTATACTGCTATCTGGGGCTCTGTATACTGCTATATGGTGACTCTGTATACTGCTATCTGTTGGCTCTGTATACCGCTATCTGGGGCTCTGTATATTGTTATATGGTGACTCTGTATACTGCTATCTGGTGACTCAGTATACTCCTATATGGTGACTCTGTATACTGCTATATTGTAACTCTGTATACCGCTATGTGGGGATCTGTATACTGCTATATGGTGACTCTGTATACTGCTATCTGGTGGCTCTGTATATCGCTATCTGGGGCTCTGTATACTGCTATATGGTGACTCTGTATACTGCTATCTGGTGGCCCTGTATACCCCTATCTGGGGCTCTGTATACTGCTATCTGGTGGCTCTGTATACCCCTATCTGGAGCTCTGTATACTGCTATCTGGTGGCTCTGTATACCCCTATCTGGTGACTGTATACCCCTATCTGGTGTTGCTGTATACCCTATCTGGTGATGCTGGGCTGTATACTCCTGACACAATAGGTGGAAACTATAAGGGGTGGGGCTTATGAAGTGGGATGGGTCAAAAAGGAAGGGCAGGGTCTGGCACCCGCCCATTCTAAAATTTCACCAGCCACCACTGTTCCAGCTGCTAACCTCTATATTATTAAGTATTTTCATCTCACAAAACTTTTAGTAGCGCTTATTACCGGTTTTGTGAACTTTATATATGGGTACCTTGTGGTTAGGTGAAAGTTAGAGGATGCTTCAACTTGAAGAGCTAGAGACAAACAAAATTCACTTTACATTGTACATTGTTTAGCATTACTTACAGCTTCAGTAGTTGCAAAAAGCATACCCCTAAAAAAATAGAAGGCAAGGCCTGTGTCACGCTGGCTAGCAGTGTATCAGTCAGTCCTAAGATACAACTCCCTAGGCCAGTGATGGCAAACCTTTTTGAGTCTGAGTGCCCAAACTGCGACACAAAACCAACTTATTTTTTTCAAAGTGCCAACACTGCAATTAGTAACAGGCACAGATACTGGCCGCAAGGGTCTCTTACCAATCCCAGAGGCACAGCCACAATACTTCCTCCAACAAGATGTCCTCTCACTTTCTGTTGCCCGTGGTGACACCAGCAACTGGCACTGAATGGGGTGTCCCCTGGCTCACAGCGTGCTGCCCCAGTTTCTCTCCCTTGCAGCAATGACTGCTTTCTCTCCGGGTGGTGATACTGGGCTGGACATTAAAATGGGCCCATAGTCTTTTGGGACTACATGTCCTATGGTGCACTTGTCCTGGCTCCTCATTGGTCCCTGGCTGCAGCCAATGGGGAGGCAGGAGGAATCAGAGCAGGTGGCAATCTCTGCAAGCGCCGCTCTGTCCCTGCCCAGCGCTGCTTGACAGAAGGAGGATGAGCAGGAGATACACACTGGCAGCCCGTGCTTGCTTCCCCCTTGTCACAGCGCAGTTGCACTTCTCACTCCTGCAGCTTTGCCGGCGCGCACGGGGGAAGGGGATTAGAGAGTGCAGACAGTGGCGGTGGCTTCCCTGTATAGCTGTCGTGCCCACAGAGAGGGCTCTGCGTGTCATAGGTTCGCAATCACTGGCCTAGGCCTTGAATATGTATAAATGGTACAGTACCTGTCAAAAATCATAGGTTAGCTGACTTTTGCAGGGCTGCAACTTTGGACACAATTTGTCTTCAACTTAAATAAATAACAATATCAATATTCATTATTAAGGCCTATATGAAAGATAAAATCATAATTTGGATATCATTCATGCAGAAAGTAGAATATATATATATATATATATATATATATATATATATATATATATATATATAGGGGGGACTTGAGGACAGAGTTTGTATTTTTTATTTTATGCTGTATAAAAGAAAAAACAAAATATTAGGAAAAAAATGTTTTCTTTTGTTATAAAATATTGCAAATGTCTTACGGGGGTGTTGTACCCCAGATGGCCCCCATCTTGTTTTGGTCCAGCATGGGTGCACTATAGGGACCTATTGGGCCCGTGTTTGCCCCGGTCCAGGAGAGGAAACGTGATTCTAGTCGGTCACCGTTTGAGACAGGAGTTCAGGGGGGATATATATATATATATATATATATATATATATATATATATATATATATATTCCCCTGTTATTTCCTCCGTCCCTCCCCCTTTCTTTTTGGGCTTCTGATGGTTCCATACTGCTGGAGAAATACACCTTGACTGTGACCAAGCTTTCAGCTGGTTGAAAGTTGTTGTGTGGGGACTTATATGGCTGACAGCTTTTGTCCCTGCTCCGTCTCTGGTCTCCCTTCAGTTGTGATGCCTCCGACTATGATATACAGCTGCTTTTTGTAGGTGTTTCAAATTAAAAATGGAGCTTTGAAGAAGCGGCTTATGTACATTTTTGGAACCGTGAAACAAGTCAGCTATCCATCTGGAAACACCAATTCTTACACTTTGGTTTACATGTATTTATGGACCAATTTTATTATCTTGAATATGTGCTTTTTGTATATGTCTTTTATATATATATGTATATATATATATATATATATATATATATATGTATGTATTAATAAACGTGGAAACAATTTTATATTTAATGTTTTTTTCTAATCTATTATGGACCTTTAGAGTAGCCCAGTAAACACCCAACAAGCTGTATAATTCACTCTGTACCTATTTTTTTTTTTTTTGCTATATAAAGGAAAAAACAAAAAATTCGAAAAAAAAAAAAAATTTTCTTCTTTTATTATAAAATTTTGCAAATAAATAAGCTTTCAGAAAGTGATACTAAAGTCTCTTTTTTTGTAAAAAATAGTTTTGAGCAGAGCAGCCCAGATCTTCCTTTTCTCATGTCCCTCTTCGGCGCTCCTGGCCCCTCCCTCCTGTTGATTGCCCCCACAGCAAGCAGCTTGCTTTGGGGGCACCCGAGCCAAGCCGCATTTACCTGTGTCCCTCGACGCCGAACCGAGCCCACGGGGGTTTCGTTCGACG
>BLSH010257296.1:856970-871230 GCA_018402905.1 Glandirana rugosa | reverse complement strand
CGTCGCTGACGTTCATATCGACCCGAAGGGAACCCACGACCACCACCACCCGTGACAGGAGACATATCCGGACACCCACACACCGACCCACACCCGCGGGGAAGAGTCAAGAAAAAGCCACAGTAAAAAAAGACATTTTTTCTTTCCCCATACAAACGACTGTTCCCTGGAAGACCTGGACGACGCCCGCCAGGAGTCACTCAAAACGGAGCAAGCTTGCGGTGAGACACCCAGGGGTCCGTCGCAGGGGGAGGGGGAGTTAATAGTAAACCCCTCCTTAGGGTTGATCTTGACCGTAGGCCCCAGAGACCCTTAATTGAGGGGGAGGGGGACGCTGCCTGGGGACCCACAGAGTGGCGTTCGAACGAGGCAAAACTCACTGAGGACCGCCCGCAGCAGGTCCAGAAGGTCCCTTGTCAGCAAACATACCCCTTTCTTTTTTACAGAAAAAAATGACACCGAAAAAGAACTGAGAAGGGGCGCCCACACCCAGCCACACACCCACAGGCCTATACAGAGGACAGTGCCCACCACCACCAGCACCCAAGGGAAGCCCAGCTATACTTGCAGTCGCTGCCAGTTGTTGCAGATCGTTCCTGAAGAGCTGTCTGCGTTGTCACCGCCGTTTCTGAGAAGGAGAGAGGCTGCAGCCACGTGTAGATAGCAAAGCATGCAGTCAAAATGGCCGCTGTGAAACACTAGAGGCCGACACACCCTTTCAGGAAACGTGCAGTACCATCTATGGCCGCTCCGAGCGCTAGAGGGAAAGCCCCATAGGCCGGAAATGTCCGCGGCTACGGCAAAATGGCGGCGATCCGCCGCAAAATGGCGGCCGATCGCCGCATGGCGATCCGGATGAGAAGGCCTGAAAAATTTGCAGCGGTGCTGGGGGGGGCGGCGGGGACGTGTGGCGGGGGGCAGGGAGCTCTAGTGTCCCAACGGTGGCAGTCCCGGGCGTTACTAGTAACCCACTGTGCGGCGGTCGTCGGGCCCCCCCGTGCCCCTGGCAGAGGGGAGGCGCTCACTTACCCATCCGCGGTAGCCACCGAGGCAGACTGTGCGCCGTAAAGGCGGTATGCTGCAGGCCCAAGTCGCCCTGCCGTGAATTACATCGGTGAGGGGGACCAGTGGGGGGGATTGCACCCCGGGCCGCCCGCACGGAACGGGCCGGATGCGGCGGGTCCCTGTGGCGGGATTGGCTTAGCATCATGTTGGCCAGGTCGGGGAAAGTACAGAGCACTGAGACTCTCTATGCCCCGACCGGCTTCTTGATAGAAGATTCATCTTTTGATTGAAGTAAAATAAAAAATCAAAAATAAAAAATGACAATTTGGTCACAATGGACCGAGTTCTTTTCCCAGAAAGGGAAACCAGGTCAACTCCTTGCAAACTAGGCATTGAAACTGAAGAGCTATACAGGAAGGGGGTTTGATGTAGGAAAGGAGGACGGCCCCCAGGGGAGGGGTCAGCTGTTTTCTTTCCCTGCCTAGTTAACTCCTAGTAGTAACTGACATAAAACCCCACATAGTCATGAAGAGCTGCGTCTGTCAGTGAACGTAAGGAGAAATACAGTATAATTACCCCTTTTAGAAAGTAGACAGTCCAAGGTATTTAGCAAGAGGCATGGTGACTTCTTAGAAGTTGTCATTTTTTGCCACAATTTTTTGGTAAATGAAAGAATGCATAGAGGTGCCCGAAATCCAAGGGGCACCTTTGGGCTTTCAAGGGGCATAAATTACACATCTAATTCTCTGACTACCTAGTTTTTCTTGAGTCCCTGAAGAGCCAGGACAGAAGAAACACCCTCAAAATGAACACATTTTAGAAGGCAAACGCCCAAAGGTATTTTCAGAAAACCACAGTGGGGTTGATTTACTAAAACTGGAGAGTGCAAATTTCTGGTGCAGCTCTACATAGAAACCAATCAGCTTCCAGGTTTTATTGTCAAAGCTTAATTGAACAAGCTGAACTTAGACGCTGATTGGCTACTATGCACAGCTGCACCAGATATTATATTTCCCAGTTTAAGCAACCACAATGAGCCTTTTAAAAATGTCATTTTTGATACTCGCAGGTACAACTGTGCTTTCTATTGTTTATTGCCTGAATGTATCTCGTTGAAATTCCTTTTGACTACAAAGAAATGTTTTACATTGTTTTGTACTTCGAAATGTTGTTCTGTTTTTTGTACTACTACGAAATGCCTTGAATAAACATTTGACTAAAAATGTAATTTTTTGCCACAAGTTTTTGGAACATGTGGAAAAGAAAATGAAAATGTTTTTTTTTTTTTTTTAACATGTCAATCAATAAGATATTTCCAACACACATCATAGGCATAATTAGAATCACACGCCAAAACACATTCTGCTACTCTTCCTGCGTATGATGATACCACACGTGAGACTTTTTCACAGCCTAGCCCCATCATAGAGGGGTTCAAAATCAAAGGAGCACCTTCAGACATCCTGGGGGTATAAATTACACATCTAATTTCCAAACTACCTATGATGGTTTTGGAAGCCCTAGGAAAATGCAATTTTTTTAAAAAAAAAGACCTGGATTCTTTCCTAAATGTACATAATATAACTGGATACAAATATTTACAAGTAAATTTCCAGGGAATATTTGCTGGAGCAAATTGTATCATGCTTTGCTGCTGGTTTTTTGCCTTCATCTGGATCTACTGTAGGTATAAGTTTGTGTATATAGGATTGTAAAATGTTTTTTTTTTCTTTTTTCCTTTTATTAGTTGAACTGGATGGACTTGTGTCTTTTTTCAACCAGACCATGTAACGATGTAGCAGAAAGTTGTCAATTTAGTAAGATACTTTTTACTCACAACATAGGCTTACTTAGAATTTCATTCCAAAACACATGCTGCTACCCTTACCGAGTATTGGAGTAGAACGTGTGAGTCTTTTTCACTGTTTGGATTGATTATGTATCAGATATAGTATGTTGTGTATCACACAATGCAACCTATTGTATCAAATGTAATGTAATGGTAGAGTCTATACGAGTCAGGGAATATAGCTCAATGTGGCATTACCTATAACAGTCTAAGTTCCTATGAGCCAAGCAAGCCATGCTTGCTGGTCAGCAAGTACAAGAGGCTGAAAAAAGGAAGAACAAAAGAGTTTTCATTGTTCCAGGAGTGTGGTTGCCCACAGGGTCTGGTGTCTCGCAAAAACGTAATTGGACATGCAGATGGGACAGTTCAGGCAGCAGGCAGAGACATAGTCAACAATCAGGCAAAGTATTGGTCCAGGCAGCAGGTATTAACATGATCAATAAACAGGCCAGGGTCAGTACAGGCAGCAGGCAGAGGCAACGTTGCACTGGTATAGCAGTGATCAGGAACACTATAGCTGACTGCACTGGTCTAGTGAAGCTGGGACTTGTGTACTGGCAATCAGGGACACTGTTACTGGTTTACATTAATCTGGTAACGCTGGGGACTAGTGTATCAGCAATCAGGAACACTTTTGCTGGCATACACTAGTCTGGTGATACTGTGACTGGTGCACCAGTGATCAGGAAAACTGTTCCTGGCTGCATAGGTTTGGTGAGGTGGCAATCAGGAAAACTAAGTCTAGCTACACTGGTCTGGTAATACTGTGACTGGCTGCATAGTTTAGCCAAGGTTTTGTGGCCCCTCAACCGCTACCCCCTTTAGCTGCAGAGGTGTATACACGCAGCACTAGTACCTCTGCCAACACTTGCACCTTTGCCGATCGTGACCAATTCAAGTGAATGGGAATGGTTGTGCGGGTTCCAAGGGATTAAAGCAAGTGGTGAGGAGGTGATACAATGCCTCCTCACCACCTGTTAAATGCATTCTGAAGAGCGATCCAAACACGGATCATTATTCGGAGAGCATCGCACATGTGAACACATCCTTATGGTGACAATGTGACTTTTGTAGCAGTGAACAGGGACACTGGGACTGGTTTTGCGGTGATCAGGGACACTGGGACTGGTGTGGCGGTGATCATGGACAATGTGATTGTCGTGGTGATTAAGACGCTGAGTGGTGTGACAATGATTAGGGACACTGACTGGTGTGGCAGTGATAAGGGACACTGACTGGTGCAGTAGTGATCAGGGACACTGTGGTGACTGGCAGCACTAGTGACAATAGCTGGTGGCACTGACAGAGTGACATCAGCACAGCCAGCCACTGTGCATGATCACCTCCACAGCAATATGTCACCATAGTGACATTGCACTTGCTCTGGTGACCGTATGTGAATTTTTGTTAACATGTCACCAGAGGGTGATGAGCTTTTTTTAGCTGTATTCATGGCAGTAGCTTACATGTTCCTGTAATGTATTTACTTTACATGCTGCTTATCACAAACTACGGTTGGTACTGGTAATTGTAAGCATATTGGTAATATGAATGTTGGACGTGTTTTAACCCCTTCCCGTCGGTAGGACGTCCATGGACGTCCTGGATTCTGAGGGGTGATATCTGAACGGTGCCAGTAGCTACAGGCACCATTCAGATATCATTCTTTCCGGCCGGCGATTCCCTACACTATAAGAATGACCATAACGGCAGTCCAGCCGCTTGATCTTTCTTATAGGCAGTGGGAGGGGACTCCCCACCCCCCCGTATGATCGGCGGCAGGGAGAAGGAATCCGTCGCCGCCAGATGATTGTCAGGGAGGTGACTGATGACCATCTGGTCACCAGTCATCTCTATGACCCTCGGAGACCCAGGCGCGACGTTATGAGTTTAGTAAACAAAGCCGTAATAACGGCTCGAAAAGCCGGGATCTGAATTTTTCCAGCCTGCAGGAGAGATGTGAGGTCATATTGACCCCATATCTTTCCATAACGAGGACCTGTCACGCACCTTTCCTATTAAAAGGGATGTTTACATTCTTTGTAATAGGAATAAAAGTGATCCAAAAAAAAAAAAAAATTAAAGAGAGTGTAAAAAATAAAAAAATAAAAGTAAAATAAATAATAATAAAAAAAAAAAAAAAAATTAAAGTCCCCCTGTCCCTGCGTGTTTGCACGCAGAAGCGAATGCATACGCAAGCCCCACCCACATATGTAACCGGTGTTCAAACCACACATGTGAGGTATCGTTGCATGCGTTAGAGCGAGAGCAACAATTCTAGTACTAGACCTCCTCTGTAACTCTAAACATGTAACCTGAAAAAAAAAAGTGTTGCCTATGGAGATTTTTAAGTACCAAAGTTTGGCGCAATTCCACAAGTGTTCGCAATTTTAAAGCGTGACATATTGGGTATCAATTTACTCTGCGTAACTTCCTCTTTTACAACATACAAAAAAATTGGGCTAACTTTATGGTTTTGGATTTTTTTTAATTCACTAAACTGTTTCTTTAAAAAAAAAAACGCATTTGAAAAATTCCTGCGCAAATATCGTGTGATATAAAAAGTTGCAATGATAGCCATTTTATTCCCTAGAGTCTCTGCTAAAAAAATATATATAATGTTTGGGGGTTCTGAGTAATCAGCAAAAAAATGATGATTTTTACGTGTAGGAGAGGAGTGCCAGAAATGGTCCGGTAAGGAAGGGGTTAATGTTATGTTTTAGAGTCAAGTATGAATTTTAATTTTAAGTATGTTACTGTAATATTTAAAGTCTGTGCCCAGACTATAGACATTAAATAATCTGCACAATAACAAGCAGTATAATGGGACTACAGCAATAAAATGAACTAAAATAAATAGATTTTATAGTAAGTACAAAAATCTTATTTCCTTTCCCATTAATTGAGTGACACAAAAATTCAATAACTGTTTGAATGTCCAAAAGCAGTCAAACTGAGGGATGAGCAACTGCAACAAAACACCAACAGGCCACACAAAAGAAAAACTGAACCAGGGACTATGTGCAGCTAAAAGACTGCCTGAAGGACCTTATGCCTGAAGCTGGCATCTGAAAGGGCTCGAACATCCACCTGGAAAAGCTTGAGAAATGTGTGAACAGAAGTTCAGTTAGCAGCCTTGCAAATCTGGGAAACAGTAGCCTGATCTCAAAACGCCCACGTAGCACTCAGAGATCTATTAGAGTAAACCTTGACAGGAAAGGTACAACCTAAACCTTAAAGTTATAAGCTTGAATGGTTTCCCTGATGTGGAACAAGAAGCAGGTTCCACTTTATGGAGACCATAAGGAATGACAAAAATTAGACTATTCTTTCTCATAGAAGCAGGGGCGCAAATAGCAAAAGCCACATCCACACTATGGAGAATGATCTCTTATGGTGAACTAGAGACATACAGACAGAAGTAAAATGTCCTTGTTGAGGTTAAGGCCTCATAAACACGGACGTTTCTAAAAAAAATAAACAAAACGTCGGGCCCGACGTCAAGGAAATAAAGGCGGCATTTTTCGGCTTTATGCATCAGCGTTTTTGAGCGTTAGTGAGCGTCGGCGTCAATAGGCATTTTTAAAAAAAAATCATCCTTCTGCTATTTTTCAACCTAAAAACGTCGGCGTCGGAAAACGCCGGTATAATATTAGGTGGCGTTTGTTGGCATATTGTGGCGTCGGCGTCAAAAAATGCCAAAACGTTACAGCCTCAGAACGCGATGGCTGTGGGTTCTAGTTTCAGCTCACTAACGCCGACGTCATCTACAGCTCAAAAACGCTGACGTCATCTACAGCTCAAAAACGCCGACGTTTTTATGGGGCCATTGACTAACATGGAGAGCTGAAAAAAATGCCAGAAAACGCCGGCGTCAAAAGGCCCAATCACTGTAGGAATAAAGAAGGTTCTAGGCCTCAACACCATCCTTGCAACTGTGTAAGACCAGAAAGGTTTTTGTTGTTTTACAGGACAAAGCTGTCAGCACAGGCACAAGCATCACAGATGTGATGTCAACAAGAAATGCAACCTTGTGAGTAAAATTGGAACGGGCAATATCCCTGACAAGTTTAAAGGGCATTTTTTGAAGTGCCAAAAGAACCAAATTTGGATCCCACGGACTCATGAAGAAATGCATAGGGAGGAAAACTTGATAGACAGAAGTTTTAGTGTGTACAAAATGTTTATCAAAGAGAAGGAAGTTAGCAGTCTTTAAAAGAATAAGCACCAAGCTCTGCCCCTTGATGGCACCCAGGGCCAATTGCAAAAAGGCCAGGATTTGTCCCATGGAGAGCTTTTCCCAGGATGAAAGTGTCTTTCCAATAGAAGTATTGACTTCCATGTGCAAAAATAGACCTTGTGGGAAGTGGACTGTTTTGCTTTAAGCATTGTGGGGTTTATTGATTCAGAAATACCGCTACAATTCCCAAGAACTGAGCTTCAACAGCCATGCTCTTAAATTCAGTGGCTGTGAAGCAGGATGGTAAAGCAGTATTTGGGACAGAAGATCTGAATGATCTGGAAGAGTCCAGGGAGCATGTACCAGGAGTCTAAACTGGATGGAGTAACACAGCTGCCTGCACCAAAACTGGAGCTATGGGGGTCAATGGAATCTTGATCCTGTGAAATATGCAAGGGCTGAGTTTTGGGGGAAGGAATCCAAATATCATACTGTACTGATCCTACAGAGCCACCAGAACATCTACTGCTTCTGCCAAGAGATCACTTTACCTTAGACAAATGTGTCCAGCCTGATGAACCTGGAAGCCAGGAGGTCCACATCCAGTGTACCCCCATCTGTGATTCAGGTTCTGCAGAATCTCCAGGTGTAGGGACCACTCACTCAGGTCCAGGTGCTGCCGGCTGAGGAAGTCTGCCAATTATCCAAAGGCTGGAACACAAAGTCCTGTCTAACAGTGCAGTGGTGTTGTCTGACCAAATCCTGATCAGATGACCCTTCAGTCAAGGTGTCTAGCATTGCAGGGACAATCAAATCACCCAAAGCTCCAAAATGTTGATCGGGAGATGAAGCATCTTTCATAATGAACTATAAAGAAATTAGAAGGAAGGACTTTCCTAAGGCTGGGTTCACACTTATAAAAATTGAATGTGGGTTTCCCCGCATCCAATTCGCATAGCAGGAGATTATGACCATTACACACATCTCCACAGCGGCTCTAGTGTAAATTCCACAGGAGTCCTGTGCATGTTTTGGTCGGTTTCAAGTCCAAATTCAGTCCCAAATTCAGGCTGAAATCGGGCCTGAAATGGTGAATGAACACACACCGGACTCCTGCCGTGAGCCAGAACGTGCTGAGGTGTGAACCCAGCCTTACTCTAGAGCTGAAATTCTGAGCCATCAGGCCAAGCACATCCAGGTCTTCATTGCAAGACAAATTAGTCTGTCCAGAGATTGAAGCAACCTTTCACATGACGACAGAATGTTGATTTATAGGGTTTTGGACTAGTGTTTGGCACTGTCATCAGACGATCTCCTGCAGAAGTGGAGACCTGGTTGACTCTTGGACTGAAGCGAGCTTAAAGTTTCTCCAGAAGAAAAACCTCTGGCTTGGCCCGTGACTAGAATGAGATCCAGATGCTCCAAGTAGAGAATCAGTTCCAGCGCTAATTTCTGAAAGTTCATAAATGTAAGGATTCCATGAACCATCACAAGGTTTGCACTGAGATACGACATTGTTGCCCAGAACTTGTGCCAACTGTACTTTCAACAAGAGGCCTAATGGAAGGGCTGGGTATCCACAGCAAAGCAGGGAAACCGCTGATGAGCTGAAAAAAAAAAAAAAAAAGGCACATGCAAGTATGCACTATTGATGTCGGGTCAGAAAGTGTCCCTGATGAAGAGAGGTTATGTGAAACCTGGTGGATTCTATGAGGAATTTGTAGGCCCAAATAAAGACATTTCCAACGTGAGATGGATGTCCCCTACAGGCACCACTGATAGTGGATTGAGAGCAGAAGGCACCCAGGGCAACAGGACTTTGGCATATTTCAATGGGCTAATATGTTTATGGCAAAGCAAATGGTAATAAAGCTAAGGCACAAGGCCAAGCTTTGAATGCTCATGAACAAGCTGCTGGTAACAGCAGAGAGTTCAGGCAGCTGAAGGTGACCTGGTCACCTTGGGCAAGAACTAGAAACGAAACAAGGATATATCCACATGTCACTGGCCATAGACATACTTATTTTGAGGCAACCATTGCTCCTCTTGTTCTTCAGATTATCACCACCTCCAGTTTACCTGATCAGGGGTGTAGTGTTCAAGTTCAATGTTCCTGGATTACAAAATGTGTTTTAATTTAGTTAGTTGCAATGGGTATTAACTTATGGAAGAGAACAGCAGCAAGTTCTGTAATTCCCAGTGCTTGGTACTGCTAATGCATGGGATATTCATACAGTTGTGCTCATATGTTTACATACTCTGGCAGAATTTATGATTTCTTGGCCATTTTTCATGAATGATAACACAAAAACAATTCTTTCACTCATGGTTGGTGTTTGGCTGAAGCCATTTAACTATCAATCAACTGTGTTTACTCTTTTTAAATCATAATGACAACAGAAACTACCCAAATAACCCTGATCAAAAGTTTACATACCCTGGTGATTTTGGCCTGATAACATGCACGCAAGCTGACACAAAGGGGTTTGAATGGCTATTAAAGGTAACCATCTTAACATGTGATCTGTTTGCTTGTAATTAGTGTGTGTATAAAAGGTCAATGAGTTTCTGGACTCCTGACAGACCCTTGCATCTTTCATCCAGTGCTGCACTGACGTTTCTAGATTCTGAGTCATGGGGAAAGCAAAAGAATTGTCAAAGGATCTGCGGGAAAAGGTAGTTGAACTGTATAAAACAGGAAAGGGATATAAAGATATCCTAGGAACTGAGAATGCCAATCAGCAGTGTTCAACCTCTCAAAAAGTGGAAAATGAGGGGTTCTGTTGAAACCAAACCACGGTCCGGTAGACCAATTACAATTTCAGCCACAACTGCCAGGAAAATTATTCGGGATGCTAAGAAAAACCCACAAATAACTTCAGGTGAAATACAGGACTCTCTAAAAACATGTGGTGTGGATGTTTCAAGATGCACAATAAGGAGGCACTTGAAGAAAGATGGGCTGCATAGTCGAGTCGCCAGAAGAAAGCTATTACTACGCAAATGCCACAAAGTATCCCGCTTACAATATGCCAAACAGCACAAAGACAAGCCTCAAACCTTCTGGCACAAAGTCATTTGGAGTGATGAGACCAAAATTTAACTTAATACCGTGTATTGCCCCCTTTAACATCAATGACAGCTTGAAGTCTTTTGTCGTATTTGTGGATGAGGCTCTTTATCTTCTCAGATGGTAAAGCTGCCCATTCCTCTTGGCAAAAAGCCTAGTTGTGGATGAAATTCTAGTTGGTCTACCTGACCGTGGTTTGGGTTCAACAGAACCCCTCATTTTCCACTTCTTGATTAGCGTTTGAACACTGCTGATTGGCATTCTCAATTCCTTGGATATCTTTTTATATCCCTTTCCTGCTTTATAGAGTTCAACTACCTTTTCCCACAGATCCTTTGACAATTCTTTTGCTTTCCCCATGATTCAGAATCCAGAAACATCAGTGCAGCACTGGATAAAAGATGCAAGGTTCTGTCAGGAGTCCAGAAAATCATTGACCTTTTATACACACACACTAATTGCAAGCAAACCGATCACAGGTGAGGATGGTTACCTTTAATAGCCATTCAAACCCCTTTGTGTCAACTTGTGTGCATGTTATCAGGCCAAAATCACCAGGGTATAAACTTTTGATCAGGGTCATTTGGGTAGTTTCTGTTGGCTTTGTGATTTAAAAAGAGTAAACACAGTTGATTGATAATAAATGGCTTAAGCCAAACACTAACCACGAGTGAAAGAAATGTTTTTGTGTTATCATTTATATTCTCTGAAAAATGGCCAAGAAATCAAATTCTGCCAGGGAATGTAAACTTATGAGCACAACCATATGTATACTCCTATACCCATCCTATGCCCAAACAGTATGTTATAAGTGTATATCTAATATAAACCTGTGTGTAGGTCATAGATGATCAAACTGAAATTGTTTGTACCTAGAATATAAGAATATTTCATGCATAATAGAATTTTAGCTTCAATAATAAAAAGGTAGGAAAACGTTCCACTAAGAATTCAAAGTGATGCTGAATGAAGAGAGTCAGCAACTTAAAAATGTACTTTGGCAAAAGACCAAATGTTGTTAACCAGCTGTTAAAGGAATGTTTAAATGTATTCTCCACTTGACAGGAAAGACCTGCAATGTCTTGTGAACGACAAGGAAACATGATACGCAAAGCCAGAAGAGAAGAAATCTGAGTGGTTGTTTGAGGGCCAGTTGCATGTTAAGAACCAAGCTACAAAAAGCATAAAGAATGTACTTGCTCCACAGCTAACACATACTGGACCCTTAGCAATGAGCAAGGCAGAAACCTTGTATATACAGTTGTGCTCATAAGTTTACATACCCTGGCAGAATTTATGATTTCTTAGCCATTTTTCAGAGCATATGAATGATAACACAAACATTTCTTTCACTCATGGTTAGTGTTTGTTTACTCTTTTTAAATCACAACGACAACGGAAACTACCCAAATGATCCTGATCAAAAGTTTACATAACCTGGTGATTTTGGCTTGATAACATGCACACAAGTTGACACAACTTGCTTTTAATTAGTGTGTGTGTATAAAAGGTCAATGAGTTTCTGAACTCCTGACAGATCCTTGCATCTTTGATCCAGTGCTGCACTGACGTTTCTGGATTCTGAGTCATGGGGAAAGTGAAAGAATGATCTGCGGGAAAAGGTAGTTGAACTGTAATCATAAATTCTGCCAGGGTATGTAAACTTATGAGCACAACTGTAGATATATACAGTATATTCAAAAAAAGAACTTCCAAGTAGTTCTTTCTCAAAATGAGCAATTTATCTTTAATACATATGAATTTAC
Organism: Glandirana rugosa; assembly: GCA_018402905.1. Lineage (NCBI taxonomy): Eukaryota > Metazoa > Chordata > Amphibia > Anura > Ranidae > Glandirana > Glandirana rugosa. The sequence continues at coordinate 859,360 of BLSH010257296.1, read as the reverse complement.
ACAACAATTTCAAGCATCCCTGCTCTTCGTCAGGTGCATGTATGTATATATGTATGTATGTAGGATACGTGTGTCCGACAGAGTGGGGAAGCTCAGAACTCTTGTGCAATTGCATATGTATTGAAAATATTCCTTACTTGTAACAATTTGGAGTGTGTAATACTCTTGGATTAGTTATCATTTTGGCAGTTTGGAGCCTGTGGATTACCTGGCTGCCTTTACACAGGAGGCGTGCACCTTACAGCTTTGGCTGGAGAATATATATATTATACACACACATACATATATACAATATATATATATATATATATATATATATATTGCACTCACCAGCCACTTTATTTGATACACCTTGCTAGTATCGGTCTGGTCTCCCTTTGCCTTCAGAACTGCCTTAAAGCGTTACTAAACCCAGCAATATAAAAATAATTCATCCGCCAACCCCTCACAGCTTCTAAATCTTCTTTTTATATCAAAATACTGCTGCTATATACCTTTTTTTCATCTGTATACTGCAGTCAGGTGATAAACTGCAAGTAGCCAGGACTTCACCAGTTTGCATGTGGGAGGAGATTTCACTCTCCGATGATGCAACTTCCTTTGCATCAGTGACCCTTCACCCACAATCCGGCCAGAGCTGATTGGTGCTTTGCCAATGATATGCACAGTTTACAGATAAACAATCACTGCCTCTAGAAATGCACTGCAGTCTGTATCCATGTTAAACAGGAAGATCGAACAGGCAACACACTGCCTGCATGCAGTATAGTATAGTAGAGTCTAATATAGTAGACAGGACAAGCAGGAAGTATCTGGCCATACAAGATCAAACAGCCTTTTTACACAATACAGAGGATTAACCCCTTAAGTTACACAGTAAGTATAGCAAGCATGCTATTCTGCATATACAGACAGATTTTACTGTTGTTCACAGAAGAAAGCCTCTTCTAAAGATGATGCACAAAAAAGCCCGCAAACAGTTTGCTGAAGACAAGCAGACTAAGGGCATGGATTACTGGAACCATGTCCTGTGGTCTGATGAGACCAAGATAAACTTATTTGGTTCAGATGGTGTCAAGCGTGTGTGGCGGCAACCAGGTGAGGAATTCAAAGACAAGTGTGTCTTGCCTACAGTCAAGCATGGGGGTGGGAGTGTCATGGTCTGGGGCTGCATGAGCGCTGCCGGCACTGGGGAGCTACAGTTCATTAAGGGAACCATGAATGCCAACATGTACTGGGACATACTGAAGCAGAGCATGATCCCCTCCTTTTGGAGACTGGGCCACAGGGCAGTATTCCAACATAATAACCCCAAGAACACCTCCAAGATTACCACTGCCTTGCTAAAGAAGCTGAGGGTAAAGGTGACGGACTGGCCAAGCATATCTCCAGACCTAAACTCTATTGAGCATCTGTGGGGCATCCTCAAACGGAAGGTGGAGGAGTGCAAGGTCTCTAACATCCACCAGCTCCATGATGTCGTCATGGAGGAGTGGAAGAAGACTCCAGTGGCAACCTGTGAAGCTCTGGTGAACTCCATGACCAAGAGGGTTAAGGCAGTGCTGGAAAAAAATGGTGGTCACACAAAACATAGACATTTTGAGACCAATTTGGATATTTTCACTTAGGGGTGTACTCACTTTTGTTGCCAGTGGTTAAGACAATGGCTGTGTGTTGAGATATTTTAAGGGGGACAGCAAATTTACACTGTTTTACAAGCTGAACAAAGGATATAGAAAATGGACATGGTGAATCTAATCTAAACAAAATGTAGATCTGTGAGTGGAAAAGGCAAGTACACCCCTACATTTACCACTTTTTTTTTTCAGTGGAAAAAGTTTATTGAGCTATGCACAAAAAGGTATGAAAAGCACCACAACGGAACACACTAGTACACTGATTCTCAAACAATGTGCCGTAGCACACTATTGCGGCACGTGCAATTCACACTTGTGCCCTGGGAGTTTTGAAAAACATTTCAAATTGCTAGAATTTTGAAACCTTAACCACTTCAATAGGGGGCACTTTCCCCCCTTCCCGCACAAACCAATTTTTAGCGTTCACATTTTGAATGACAATTGCGCAGTCATGCGATGCTGTACCCAAACAAATTATCATTTTATCCCCCACAAATAGAGTTTCTGTTGGTAGTATTTGATCACCTTTGGGGGTTTTATTGTTTGCGCTACAAATAAAAAAAAAGACTGAGCCCTGATGCATACTCCTAGGAGGCACTGATAGGTAGCACTGATAAGGAGGCACTGGTAGGCATCAAAGATGGGCACAGTGCCATCTGTATAGTACACTGTATGTCCCTTACCTGGTGGTCTTAGGTGGGCTCCCTGGTGGTTCTGGGTGGCAATCCTCGGGAGGGGGGGGGGGGGCTGCAC
>BLSH010257296.1:803505-856960 GCA_018402905.1 Glandirana rugosa | reverse complement strand
TTCGCCCCCCCCCCCCCCCCGTCAGAAAAGCTGCCGACCGGCTCCGCGAGTAGAGGAAAAGCTGATACACTGTTTTTCCTGTTTACACTGTGATCAGCCATGATTGGTCACGGCTGATCACGTGGAAAAGAGCTTCTGACGGAGGCTCTTTACCGAGATCACCGCAGTGCGTGCGAGCGTGGGTTATCCTGTCGGACGTCATATGATGTCCAGTCAGGATAACAAAACCGCCACCCGGCCATCATTTTGCTATAGGCCGGGCAGGAAGTGGTAAATATATTGAAAAATTAAATGGTAAATCAATGTCGCAAAAGTTAAAAAAGTAACATACAAAAATGCAATCTCTGTCTGTCATTCATCGGTTCCTTTCGGAACGCGAGACTTGTGTGAGATCTTGATCGCTCTAATTATATTATAATAATAGAGACCATTCCATTCCAACTTTGATGCTTATTAATAAAGTTTGTTCATTGATGAGCGATGGAGAAATACTTAAAGTGGCTGTAAACCCGAAAAAAAAAATGTAATTAATAATTCTGCCTGGTAGAGAGTAGCATGTTATGTCATCTGTGCCCAGTCTTGCCACAAAGAGTTAATCCAACTGTGAGTAATGAGCTTATCTTTTTTCAGGAAGAGAAAGTCCGACTAACAGGGAAATACACAGTCGATCCTCCCCTTGCTCTGTGAGTGACAAGCAATTTGCTTATCTCCTTCACACAGCAGAGAAAGTTTTACACTCCCCCCTCCCTCCCTCCTCAATGTCTCAGTATAGAGGTGGGTGGGGAGGCTTGTGACATCACAACTCCACCCACCAAACACAGACACCCTCTGATTTCAGAGTTTTACAGAGCTGCTAGTGCTTACAGGAAGGACATTTGCAAGGTAGGAATAGATGCAGGAGGCTTGCACGTATATATACATTAATACTTTGTCATTAGTTCATACTGGGTGGGTGGTGGGTTTACATCCACTTTAATCAAGTCTGGAACGCTGAAAAAGTAACTGTTAAATCAAAGTACAAAGAAGATTACAAATCGCTTCATTATGATTTGCTCTCGAAAGCAGGCACATCCTTCACATAAATTTAATATTGAATATATATATATATATATGTAAAAATAAATTGTTAAATCTTTTCAGGTGTGCTGTGAAAGTTATTAGATCTTTTTGGTGCGCTGCAAGACAAAAAAAGTGTGAGAAACACCGCACTAGTGCAAATTACAGAATGCAAGTAAATCATATAACAGAAAAAAATCAATGCTACAACATTGTGGAAGAAGGATTTGACCAGCGTGGGATCAGTAGAAAGTTTAGAGAAAAAAAAAAATGGGGGGGGATAAACAATGTCATACCCTGTCGCATTGAAAAAGCTAACAAATGGGAAGAGGCAAAGATAAAATATGTTCAATTAGGCCCTGTGCGTCAATTCAGTTAGTCCAGAATTTATCAAACCTTTTTCCTACTAGCATATGAGAGTTTTTACAAAAGAAGAATCCCATTTATCGTCATTTTCCAATTAGGTATATTAGAGGAAGATGAGGATTCCTACTTCAAAAGAATTTCTCTTCTGGCATAAAAAGCAGAGAAAAAAAACAAAAGATGCACAGAAGCATTAACCAATAACATAATCGATAATACCTAATAGAAGGAGTGCATGATACATTGGAAGCAATGCCTCGTACACACGTTCAGATTATCGCACAACTAATAGTTCGCTTTTAGTTGTATAATACATAAATCAAATGCAACATTAGTTGAAGCACTGTACTAAAACTATGATTTTTTTCGTACAATTCTTGAAAAACTTCCGGTTTGCGTAGTTACGTATCTGAAATGATCCTATTTGCGTAGCTACATTCATGATCATGCGTAGTGTTGTCTATCTATTTTTATCGGATGCATACTGTACTGATTATACGATTGACGTTCAATAGGCTATCGTCCGAGCAAAGTTTTTGTGCTTGTCCCTTCGAATATTGTTAGACGCACCGTCGTGATCGGCTGTCGAAAGCTCTGTACTAACTCAGACTATCGTACGACTGTTCCGAAAGCGATTTTTATCATTATCGATAATCTGGAAGTGTGTACGAGGCATAAGAGCTCGCCCACCATATTTATTCTGTCCACCGCTTCCAATGCTGTAATGCTGTTTACCACCATTTTAAATCCATGAGGGTAAAATCAGGTGTTTTAGAGTAGGCCCCAATGATTACAACCTCTTTATTGAGTATGCCAATGTCTAATTGTCAATGTCTTATTAACTATCTTATTTAACCACCTGACGACCGGGCATAGCTAAATGACGGCTACAGCACGGTCGCTTAATTCTGGGAGGATGCACAGTGACGTCCTACGGGGGTTCCGCCACTAGGCTGCTTAGGAGTGAAAACCATGGCCTCCCGGGCCAATGGGGAGCTACTAGGATGAGAGTTGTGTTCTCTTCCTGAAACTTTCTTAGAACCACTGGCAAGAGTACGGGGGGAACGCATAACACCTGGAGAAATTCCATGTGTGGGCCAGTGCGTCTACTCCCAACGCTCCGTCTTTACGGTTGAGGGAGAAAAACTGGCGAACTTTTGTGTTTTCTCTTGACGCAAAGAGATCTATGCACGGTGTTCCCCACTTCCTGACTATCAGACTGAAAACCTCTACATTTAATTCCCAGTCTCCCTCCCTCAGCGTTCTCCTGCTGAGGAAGTCTGCCACATGGTTCAGCTCTCCCTTCCGGTGCACTGCCGATAGGGAACAAACATTGGCTTCTGCCCATTTGAGGATGCCTTCCGTCAACTGCCACAAGGACCTGCTCTTGGTCCCTCCTTGTTTGTTGACGTACGCCACCACTGAGGCATTGTCTGATCTTATCTGGATATGCTGGCACCCAAGTTCTTGTTGGAAGGCCCTGAGCGCTAACTCCACCGCCCGGAGTTCCCGCCAATTCGAGGACCTGCTTGCGTCCTCTTCTCCCCAGGTGCCCTGCACCGGCCTGGAGCCCAGATGTGCTCCCCAACCTGTCCCACTTGCGTCGGTCGTGATAACTCTCGTGGCCGACAACGTCCATTGAAGACCTAGGGACAGATTGGCCACCGACCTCCACCAGTGTAAGGTTGCTTTTACCTGGTCCGGGATCCATACTAGGGAGTCCAGACTCTCGCGGCTGCGGTCCCATACTTCCAGAAGGAAGAATTGCAGTGGACGGAAATGCAAACCTGCCCACTGAACCGCAGGGATTGCCGCCGTTAAGAGACACCCAGTGCAGCCATGGCTTCTCGAATGGAGACCTGAGTCCCTTTCTGTAGGGCCCCCATAGCTCCGTCTATTTTTTGGATTTTCTCCTGCAGGAGGAACTCCCCTCCTCCGGGCACCCTGGAACTGTGCCTTCTCGCCAGAGGCCATTCTGGGCACAAAAAAATCGCAGCTTTGTAAGGCCCCCTAGCCCCCTGAGCAGCTTAGCCCCAGGGATGAAAGTCTAGCTCCCATCCTCAGGACACAGACCGGCCAGCCTCCCCAGCTGTAAGGCCCTTCGGTTCCTTGCAATGTCTCCCCACCAGAGGAAAGACCAAAACTGAAGGGCCGACGGGGCGGTGAGGTTAAAAACCTGTGTGAAGGGGCGGTGTTTCCTGAGAAGGGAGGAGCCAAGGTCTCTCAAAGGTGCCTGTCCTGAAAGACGTTAAGGGAAAGTGCCATGCCAGTTCACCGCAGTTTGCTAAAGAACAAGAAAGCCAAACTGGGGTGATTGTTTCTCATGACACAATACGGCGTACACTGCAGAGGAATGGCATGCCTAGGTGTCGTCCACGAAGGAAGCCTATCCTAAAGCCCGTGCACAAAAAAGCCTGCCTATAATTTGCCAGGGCCCATGCTGAAAAAGAAGAAACTGCTGGGACTCTGTGCTCTGGAGTGATAAGACCAAGATACAGGTTTTTGGAACTGATGGCTTCAAAACTGTATGAAGTCGTAAAGGTAAGGAGTACAAAGCAAAATGCATGGTGCCTACAGTGAAACATGGTGGTGGCATTGTCCTCCTGTGGGGCTGCATGAGTACTGCTGGCGTCAGGGAGCTGCATTTCATTGATGGTATCATGAATTCACAGATGTACTGCTCTATATTGAAAAAGAAGATGCTACCATCAACTCCGTGTCCTTGGTCTTCATGCACTTTTCCAACATGATAATGATTCAAAACACACATCTAAGGCCACTGTTGTATTTCCTCCCCATGTGCCTCTTCCCCAGACTTCTCTGTCAAGAGCAATGGCACAACCATCCACCCGTCCCCATGTCAGGGTGCTTGGTGTTATCCTGGACTCCGAACTCTCCTTTTGGCCCCACATTCAATCGCTTTCCAAAGCTTGCCGCCTCAACCTCCGCAACATCTCTAAACTTCGTCCTTTCCTAACCAATGAAACCACAAAGCTCCTGATTCACTCTCTGGTTATCTCTTGACTTGACTACTGCAACTCCCTCCTCATTGGCTTACCTTTAAACAGACTATCCCCCCTTCAGTCCATTATGAATGCCCCTGCCAGACTCATCCATCTTACAAACCGCTCAGCGTCTGCCACCCCTCTCTGCCAATCCCTCCACTGGCTGCCACTCGCCCAGTGAATTCAAAATACTAACAATAAGTTACAAAGCCATCCACAACTCCGCCCTCAGCTACATCACTAACCTAGTGTCAAAATACCAACCCAATCGTCCTCTTCATTCCTCCTAAGACCTCCTGCTCTATAGTTCCCTCATCACTTCCTCCCATATTCACCTCCAGGACTTCTCCCGAGCCTCTCCCGTCCTCTGGAATTCCCTACCCCAATCTGTCAAGCTGTCTCCAAATCTATCCACTTTTAGGCGATCCCTGAAAACTTTTCTCTTGAGAGAAGCCTATCCTGCCTTCACCTAACAACGTCACTTTTTATCTTCTTCATCAGCTCATCCCCCCCAGTTATTACCCTTTCGTATCACTTGACCCTCCCTCCTAGATTGTAAGCTCTAATGAGCAGGGCCCTCTTATTCCTACTGTATTGAAATCAATTGTATTGTAATTGTACTGTCTGCCCTAATGTTGTAAAGCGCTGCACAGACTGTCGGCGCTATATAAATCTTGTATAATAATAATAATACCCAGTTATATGAAAGGTAATTGAAAAAAAAACAGGAAATTTACCTCCACATGATTGGATGATAAAAGTAAGCAGCTTTACTTTATTCACTAAGCAAAGTGAAAATTAATTTTGCTAAGTGATTCCTTTTGTAAATCAAGCCTAATTTATCAGTTTGTGAAGGAACATTTGATGGCAAGAGAGATAAAAAATTACTTTTTTCCAGATTTTTTTTTTTGGGCAAGTTCAGTTTGGCAACAGAGTCACTATAAGACTAATGGGCATATTTATATAGCAGTGAATGTGTCATTCATTCAGCAAAAACTCCCTGCTTAAGTACTGTATGCTCCAACGGAATGTGTTTTAAATTACAGTTATTCTCTATCAAGAAAATGTTTGGTAAAAGTCACATTCAGTTCTTTATAAATAGTGTATATCCTTTTGCAATCTGCAAAATTCTAGGGGTAAAAAGTTCAATATTTGTTTTACTGGTAAAGGGAAGTATGACATCATTCTTCAAAAACACCCTAAAATCATTCATAATTGGATTTTTTTTTTTTACTTGCTAGTAAAATCTGTTTCTTAGAGTACAGTGCATAAACAATTGCCATCAGGTTCTATAGAACTGATTCAGGTGATTGACAGTGGCATAAAAAAGCTGAAGGGACACCCCCCTATATAACCCCTCCCACTCTCAGCTGGCCTCAGTTTTGTAGCAACCTGTGACCTGTACTTTACTCCAAGAAATTGATTTTGCTAGTCACAAATCCTATGTTCTTAGTCATATAATATGGGATGAAGAATCTTCAGTCATTACCATTGGGATAGCACACAAATAGTCTGAGACCGGCTTTCAGCATCTTACCCCCAAAACTGGCATTAGACAATGCTTGAAAATCCATCTGTAGTAAGTGTGAAACCAAGAAACATAATTTCTGCATAATTTATGTAGTTATAAGTAATGGATATATATGGAGGGTAGTACAAAACATGGGTGTTTTTGGAAGCATTATTATCCTGCAATATTAGATATATATCAATCTAATTTCCATGATATCATATTGGTTTAATACATTTTGTATGAATATTTTTCTCATTATTATGACAAATATTCTTTGTATCGTAGTCAGCCCCTCTGAGTCTCCTGATGAAGCCCTCATGGGTGAAACATGTCGAGCGGGGTTCAGCTGACCCTAAGTAGGATCCATCTGGATTTGCTATGTAATCTAAGAAAATTATTTATGTTGTGATTTTGTTTGTAATGTGTTTCCTAAACAAGGGGAACATGTTTTATTTCTATTTTTGTATGTAATAAAATAAAATGGTTTTAGATTTTTTTACCAAATAATCTATGTAGTTGGAGTATTATTATGGAGCACCTTTAAAGTCCAGGGGATCCCCGCTTCTGAGGTTTCCCCTCCTTTTTTGTTTCTTGGTTTCATATTTTGTTGGACGTGGTGCTCCAACCATAGGCCCTCCACTTGCTCATTATTTCTTTGGTCTATATTTAGATGTTTAATCATCACTCTGTTACATTGAGCCAGTGGATACAGCCTGTTTTTTTGCTATGAATAAGTAATTAGGATAGTGATATTCCCTTTACTTTATGTAGGGTACCCCTCAATTGTCCTTTGTGTTATCTATATACAGGAGATTTGTGGGGTTTTTTTTTTTTTTTTTTTTAACATGGCCAGCTATTGTGGAAACGCTTTTGAAGGTCTCATGGATCAGATACATCGATCTCAAAATGCAGCAGAGGGCGGTATTTCTATGGAGAGATTCTTTTCTCGACTACAACGGATGTTGGAAAAGAAGTCTCGCCTTTTTTGGAACAAGAAGTATTTTCTGAAATATATGGAGGAAGGGATGTCCCCTTGGGGACTCCGCATCCAAATATTTCCGAATATCCCAAGGATCGAGCCAGTCTTTAGGAAACAATGGGAAGATGGCCTACAGAGCTGTTCCACACGAATGATGGAGCTGCTCTGTAGCTATTACTCTGCAGAATTAGAGTCTTTAGACCAAGAAATTGAAAATCTCTATAAAGAGAATCAAAAACTGATTCAGGAAACAGTCTTTCAAACTAGAGAGGCTACTCTCAAAAACAATCTAGAAAAATTTGTTTCTGGTATTTTAACCACCAAGGAAAAAAAGTTCATGAGAGATAAACTATCATATGACAATAATCAAGCATATAATTGGTCTAATTCTAACAGGAACAGGAAAAGGAATCCTAAATGGAACCAACCTGGTGCCCCTTCCACATCTCAACCACATCCAGATCCCACAGATTCGGACACTTCTTCCCTTATCTCCACGGCATCTTCACGCAATTCCCAACGCACCAATCGCCCACGGGGTTCCACTTCACAAAAACGCAAACAGGGCACAGGTAATACGCACACATCTGCACCCAAACGCACTCCCAACATGGGTTTGGACAACCTATCCTCTGGCAGAGGTCCTAAATCTACCCCATCTTCGACATCCCTCACTCCGGGACCCCTACCCAAGGGTGCCCCTTTAGGTTCCCCTTTGGGGTCCGTGCCGCCACCCCCCACCCCCTCCCTTGTTCCCCTTCACGATCACACACCGACACCCGAACCACGCACAGCTCCCATTTTTTCCCAGACCACCCTAGACCCCAAGAGGTTGGTCAATATGGATCAGGGAAACTTGAAGAATTTGACTCCCAAAATGAGCTCCAAGTAATCAATTTGTCTTCCTTTTCATTATCCTCCACTCAGATTGAAGTATTAAAACTTGGTCTTACATTTTGTCCCACGCAACGAGTAGACCAATTTGAATTGATTAAAGATCTTAACTTGTTTTCACGAAGGTTAATGTTTAAAGTCCTTTATGATAAAGACACTTCCTCTAGTAGCACACAATCTATGCAAACCTCCTCCTTGAACCCTCTATGGCAAAATTCCACCATTAATGATTTAAAAGCTTTAAACGATTTGATGGATCTTTGGGAAGAAAGTCATACGGAAGAAGTTCTTCCTGATGTACAAATAGACTCTCGGGATCCCAATGAACCCATGAGATCGTTTCTGGCCAAACCCCTTCCTTCTATCCAATTGGAACCCCCAAAAAAATATAAACCTAAATCCAATAAATTTCCTGCCCTACAGGGAAACCCATATATTTGGGCTTTCACCCAACAGGTTACAGCAGAAATTAAAAAAACCCATTGGGGTAAATGTTCCAATACAAATGTATCTCCCGCACATAGGGATGCCATCCAATCACTAGAACGTATGAGCGAAATTATCATTAAGCCCTCCGACAAGGGAGGTAACTTGGTGGTGATGAATCGCTCGATGTACGTCAATATGGTATTTGATATCCTAAAAAATAAAGAATGGTACAAAAAGACCACAAACACCTATAATCAGCTTATTCAAGCTAAATATAGGAAATTAATAAACATCGCATACCATAAAACTTTGATTGATAAAAAAACCTTGGATTTCCTCAATGTAGAACACCCGCGTACACCGACATTATACGCATTACCGAAAATCCATAAGAATCTTACGAATCCCCCAGGTCGACCTATAGTAGCAGGCAATGGATGCCTCACGGAAACCGCGAGCCAACTAATTGATGACTATTTGAGGCCCCATGTTGTGTCCTTACCCTCGTATCTGCAGGACACCGTGGATCTTCTCAGAGCCATTGATGATCTGCAGATTCCTGACAGGGCATGGCTTGTGGCCATAGATGTGGAAGCCCTTTATAACTCTATCCCACATGATCTAGGCACTCAGACAGTGGGGTCTTTCCTTTCGGAACGACCAGACACTGCCCGGCCGTACAATATGTTTATCCTTGATTTATTAAAATTCATTTTGGAAAACAACATTTTTCTCTTTGAAGGTTCCCACTACCTCCAGGTGCAGGGAGTGGCCATGGGGACCAAGTGTGCCCCGTCGTACGCAAACCTGTACCTGGGGGGGTGGGAACGTAATCTGTTCTATTGGGAGGATCTACATGATCTTTTTGAAAAGGTGTTGATCTGGAGAAGATATATAGATGACATTTTTGTAGTCTGGACAGGCACTTTCTCGGAGTTGTCCTCGTTCATGGATCAATTGCGAGCTAATCATTTCAATCTTAAATTCACGATGGAATGCAGCCAAGAATCTCTCAATTTCTTGGACGTGACCATCTACGTCCAGGAGGATGGGAGAATTGGTTCTACCTTATACAGGAAACCATCTAGTGGCAACACCTTGCTGCATGCAACCAGCTCCCACCCTTCTGCATTAATTAAAAATATCCCTTATGGTCAATACCTCAGAGCACTGAGGAATTGCAGTAACGAGGCCGACTTCGAGAAAGAGGCCAAAAATCTTCAATCCAGGCTACTACAGAGAGGCTATAGCAGAAATTGCTTGAAACGAGCCTATCATAGAGCCAAACAAAAGAAAAGGGAACAACTATTAGGGCCTAAAGATCCAAGAAATCGGAAACTCATAGATACAGTAAGACTTATTACCAGATTTTCAGGCCAACATCAACTAATCAGACAGGTTATGGACAAACATTGGTATTTACTAATGGCTGATAGTTCAGTGTCCAAACATCTTCAAACATACCCAGAAATCACCTTTAAAAGATCACGATCCCTTAGGGATAGACTGGTACGCAGTCATCTTCCACCTAATACAGATCAAAGAAAAACAGTGGCCAAGTGTGGCACTTTTCGATGCAATTCTTGCAATTTTTGTAAATATATTTTTGAGTCAGGATCCATTGTCCTCCCGAATGGTCGTACCTTCAAACCGAAATTCAGAGCGGACTGTCAATCCTTAGGGGTCATATATATCATGTTTTGTGATTGTGGGGCCTTCTATGTTGGGAAGACTAGAAGGCCCTTCTTTCACTGCATAAGGGACCATGTATCCTTGGTGGTTAAGAAACGGATGGAGACCCCTATTAGTAGGCATATGGGCCTTATGCATCGATTTGACTCCTCTCTGATGCACTTCTTTGCCCTTGAATATATGCCCCCTCACATTAGAGGTGGTGATCATGATAAATCATTACTTCAACGGGAGGCCCGTTGGATTCAGACTCTATCTGCTTTGCACCATCCGGGTCTTAATGACTGTTTATCATACAAACCGTTTTTATAATTTGCCTTGTATTAAGGGTCATGTTAATAATTAAAAAAAATTTTTTTTTTTTTTTTTTTTTTCTCACAAATGTACATGTATGTCAAGATGGACTTAAAGGATGACATGATTTTTCAAATGTAATATTGCATGTTATATTGAATCAATATTGGATCGTTTTTGTGAATTGGAAACTATGTCAGTCAAAATGGAACCATACGGACAGTAAGGGCACCTGTAGGGATTGCCTAGAGACCAATGCATATCCCCAGGGGCCCGTTCTTGGTTTCATCCAGAACCAGCCCGGTGGCAGATTGAAGCGGATAGCCCAGAGGCATAATACCCCTGGACGCTCTCAGCTCCGAAGGTTGTGTATCGCCTGATTGGGCCTTCCCACAGGATGGAGGAGGTTCCCACTTGGCGTCACATCCTTCTTTTGTTCTGACCGCATGGAGCGGAAATGGATGTCTCCTTTACGTCCGCGTTCCGCCAGTGACGTCAGACGCCGGCGGAGCGGAACTGGGGATAAAACGGCTGGAATCAGCCGCCATTTTCTCTGGCAGAGACAGTGTGGTAACAGGACGGCAGATGTCTCCTGGCTTCCCCTCGTGGACTCCTTATTAAAACAGTCTTTGGGTGGTTCAGGTAAGCGCAGGTCCTACATGGACCTCCTCCCCTTTTCCTCTCTTCCCCGTTCCTCCCCCCTCCCCTTTGATAGTTTGGGGGCATCAGGAGTAATAACTCGGGGATCTCAGTCTTTATGAAAGCTGCCCTTTTTTCTCTCCTCCCTCTCTTCCTTTTTTCAATATACGAGCTAGAGGCTCATTTTCGTTTATTTATTTTGGTTCATTTTTCTTATTCAGCAGAATTTTGGATCTACAACTACCTTTTTGTCCTTTGGACCAACACCGAAGAGTGAACTCTTGGCTTGTCGGTCCCCCCTTATTACGTGTTCTATCTTTCCATTGGAATCATGGCAAGCCCTTTTTGGGCCATTAGGTTCCAGTTAACGGAATAGGACATAACTCTATACCACTTTGGAACAGGGAGTTTATTTCTCCTAACATCCTGGATAAACGTTGGTCTCCTTTTGTTTGCTCCTAGTAAGTAGAATATATATAAACATATATATTTCTTCTCTACCTACCTACCCTACTTATAACTAATTTTTTATTTATTTTTAATGTATAGCCCATTCACTATGCATTCTATTTCATCATTCGATGTAGGCAGCACTTGTAACATGAATCCATAACTTGATCCTAAGGTTCTATGGTCCCAAGTATTGTGACTGACAGCAGTTTCCAATATTGATCCACCGATGCTTGATATATGAATTAATGGTAAGATACTTATAGATACATGCATATGTACATATGTGTTCTCATAAATGCCATATATTGATAAATACATATATTAACATTGCCAAAGATAAAGATTTATGTCTGCATAATTTATGTAGTTATAAGTAATGGATATATATGGAGGGTAGTACAAAACATGGGTGTTTTTGGAAGCATTATTATCCTGCAATATTAGATATATATCAATCTAATTTCCATGATATCATATTGGTTTAATACATTTTGTATGAATATTTTTCTCATTATTATGACAAATATTCTTTGTATCGTAGTCAGCCCCTCTGAGTCTCCTGATGAAGCCCTCATGGGTGATACATGTCGAGCGGGGTTCAGCTGACCCTAAGTAGGATCCATCTGGATTTGCTATGTAATCTAAGAAAATTATTTATGTTGTGATTTTGTTTGTAATGTATTTCCTAAACAAGGGGAACATGTTTTATTTCTATTTTTGTATGTAATAAAATAAAATGGTTTTAGATTTTTTTACCAAATAATCTATGTAGTTGGAGTATTATTATGGAGCACCTTTAAAGTCCAGGGGATCCCCGCTTCTGAGGTTTCCCCTCCTTTTTTGTTTCTTGGTTTCATATTTTGTTGGACGTGGTGCTCCAACCATAGGCCCTCCACTTGCTCATTATTTCTTTGATCTGTAGTAAGTGTGAACAGAAGCCAAGGTGGCAACCTTGCAAAACTGAAAAACAGATGCCCGATGCTGAAAAGTCCATGAAGCACTAACAGATCTGGTAGAAATAAGGAACCCTAGCCATAAAGACATAAGCTTGAATGACAACTGGTCTGATCAACCTCGTAAAGGTGGAGACAGAAGCAGAGAGGCATCTGGTGGAACCCTCAAAAAATACAAAGAGGGAAACTGATTGCCTGAAAGTGGTAGTAGCTGGGAGGAACACTCTCACTGTGCTTAAGACATTGGAGAGAAATTTTCCTTGGATGTTTTGGAGCAGGACATAAGAAAGGAGGACATTATCTTGGTCTATGTGGAAGGAAGATGCCACGCTAGGGAAGAAGAAGGATTTAGGCCTCAAGACAGCCTTGTTCTTGTGCAATGTTCCTTAAAGCAAAATGCTTTTAACTTTGAGAAGAAAGTATGCTTCTCTTAGTAGAGAAAAGAGGACTATCACCTAAAGACACTGGCAAAATATTGAGGCAAGTAGGGAGTGGGAGGTTATATAGGGGGATATCCCTGCAGCCTACCTGAAGGTATGCATTTAGCCCACTGGTAATGATTTAAGATCCTGTGCCCAATTCTGTATGACTAAGCAATTTCTACATTCCCTAACCTCCTCCTTGCAGCCTATTATTTTCTTCAGCACTGCATGTACTCTTTAAATGATAATGGTTACTGTGTAGAATAAATTAAAAATACAAACATTCAATCAAAATACAGCTAAATCTGACAGTGTACGTGGTGTCCACTGACAACTGGCTGTGTGAATACACCCATCGAAAAAGAAAAAAAAAATATAAGAAAATAAATAGAGAACTGTCAAAATCATACTTAGCTAAATATTGAATAAAATAATCCTAAATATGCTAGTAATCCATTTTTTTTCCTTACTCACCTCAGCAAGAATGCAAAGAATATTAAAATTCCTCTAGAATACATGACAGGCTTTCAGTAAAAATTTTAAAAAATAGACCTCAAAGCAGTTCTGTGTAAAGAGGCACAGTATCGTCATCCATCATCCAACCAAGGACAACATCTAAAACCCATGCGTCATTAAATATGGCACTGGCATAGACTATTTCCACAGCTATAACTAATTACAGTAAGGGATATGGCAAAGCGTGTTGGTATAATGCCAAAACAAATTGGAGAAATTATTTGCTAATAAAATGGAATACATGTTCAATGTTCACTGGAATAATAACAGGTGCAAAAACTTGATGAATATCTTTATCATACCTCAGCGCCTAAAATATTATTAAAGTCCACACTAAGTCTTTACTATGTTACATGTAAAAATATAGCTCACAACGAATTACACTTTAGACATATGCCTTCAGAAATTAATATTTGAAAGCTCATTCCAATGATTTAGCGAAATATACAGTGTTCTCCTTTATAAGGCACCAGAAAAAGGCATTTTATAGCAATACATAATTCCTTCAGTTTTCAGCAGCATTAAATCTATTTACATGTTTTATACTTCCTTAAGTTAAAAACACTGCAAATTAATACATAATTTAAAAAAACAAAAAGTGAATAATTCAATAAATACAAATCTTTAGGCTCCAGTTAGAACTTCTGTGCATTTTAAACTATTTAAAACTCCTTTTTTAGTATCAAAATACTTTTCAGCATTATCAATTACACGTTCATGATGACCAAGTTGAAGGTTGCCTGAAACTTTAGGCTGTATATTAACCACTTGAAGACCGAGCCTCTTTTTGGAGTTCGGCGTTTGCAAGTTAAAACCAGGTTTTTTTGCTATAAAATTACTTAGAACCCCTAAACATTTTATATTTTTTTTTTCTAACACCCTAGAGAATAAAGTGGCGGCCATTGCAAAACTTTACGTCACACCGTATTTACGCAGCGGTCTTACAAGCGTGATTTTTTTTTATGAATTAAAAAATAAGACAACAGTAAAGTTAGGCCAATTTTTGGCCTAACCCGATCATCTTTGTCGGCGGGCACCCCTCCTGCCGCTGATAAAAGTGATCTTGTGGCGTATCCGCCACTGAGACCACTTTTATCATGTACAGAATCGACGGCACTAAAAAAAGATACCGGGCTTATGATAGCTATCTGCTACCATAACAACAGTATTTCACTTCAAACTGCCGCCATCATATGACGGCGGGCGGTCTTGAAGTGGTTAATGAAGGAAATTAACATACAATTGTCATTAGCAACCTTTAATTAAGTGTCCAATTTCACAACCATCTGTGAAATCCTCAGAAACTTGTTAAAGAGGTTGTAAACCTCAAAAATAAATAAATAAATAATAATAATATTAAAAACCCTGCAAGACCATGGCATGAGCTAGTATGCATCGCATACGAACTCATTATGAAATACTTACCTTAGAACGATGCCGAGGATCAGCGTCCGGCACCATGCTGACACAGCCGACATGTCTCCCGGTGTTATTTCCGGGTTCGCGGGCTCCGGCGCTGTGATCGGCCGGAGCCCGCGATGACGTCACTCCCGTGCATGCGCACGGGAACCACCGGTCAAGGCACATGCCCTAAAGAAACGGCACCAGTGGCCCGTTTCTTCAGTGCACAGATGACATCGGCAGCAGCGCATATACTGAATATCTCCTAAATTGTGAAAGTTTAGAAGATATTCACAGTGCCTACAGGTAAGCCTTATTATAGGCTTACCTGTAGGTGAAAGTGGTGTAACAGCGTTTACAACCACTTTAAGATTCAAATACTTCTTTTCCTTTTTAAAGTGAATGACTTGTAGGTTATTGTCTGCAACATTTATGTAATATTTGTATTTCTAAATTCCTTCAGTGCTTTAGGCATGTATTCATATACCCCAATCAAAACTAGGTTTCTGCCCGGGTCAAAAGGTAAGTTACTCTTTCATAACATGTTAAATGTTACACCCATATTCAGGGTGTAACATGTAATGAAAGGATCAGCCCCGCTCCCGCAGCTAGCTGGGGACCTTCTCCATCCGCTAGCTGTCCTGTGAATGGTAAATGACAAGTCCCGATAGCCTTAGCAGCTGTCAGCCTGTAGTTCTCAATGAACTACCATGGCGCTTTGATTCAACATAACTCTTACAGATATTCAATGGCAAAAAAAATATGATTGCTGTTTTCAAAATCCTTTTCTTCAAGATTACTGAGGGACATAGGAATTTTGAGGAAATCAGTGTGTCCAAAATCAGTACAATTAAAGGGTTGGGGAACAACTATGGAGAGGCCCAACAGATGGAGAAATATTTCACAATAATACTGGAAGGGTCAATGTCTGAATTAAAGCTAGATAAAGAAAAGACCAACCAAACAAGAGAATATTGCATGACCAAGGGGAGGGCATATAGCAGGGATATGCAATTAGCGGACCTCCAGCTGTTGCAAAACTAAAAGTCCCATCATGCCTCTGCCTCTGGGTGTCATTCTTGTGGCTGTCAGAGTCTTGCTATGCCTCATGGGATTTGTAGTTCTGCAACATCTGGAGGTCCGCTAATTGCATATCCCTGGCATGTAGGATCAAACTGATGCTCCAGAGCAGGACAGATAATCACCACTATGGAGAAGCGGTCAGCTGAAGAAACAACAGGCTTCAACCAGCGAAGACTGGGGGAACAATCAACTATCCACTAAGAACAGGTGGAACAAAAACACAATATTCAAACTAAGGAAAACTGGATCAACAACTAATGTAGTCAACAAGAAACATGTGTACTGGGCAAAGTCCCAGTACAATAAGGTTGGATAGACATACCATATTCAAAAGGAAGATTAACCGATCAACAGCGGAAGGCTTGTTTAGCACCCCTAATTCTTGACTTCAGGAAAAGGACTTTTTGAAAGACATAGCATGACCAAAGGAAAAAACAGCTGGTCAAGCACAAAAGGCTCAAGCCCAGTATTTCTAACCCTTGAATTAAAGGAAAAGAAGAAGCATAATAAGAAACAGGTTAAATAATCAGGCAGACAATTTCGCAACTGGATAGCAACGAGTGTCAGATTCCTCACAAGGTAACAATTCCAATTGCTGGAAAGAAATTAGCCACAAGAACATTGAAGGGTACTTACCCTCAACCCTCCTAAAGGAGAAGTTAAGGAGACAAAATGATACACAAACTGTATGCAAATATAAGGGTATACCGAAATCCAAACTTGAATGCAAGATTACTAATATCAGAAGGAAAATAGGTGGTCCTTCAAACCAAACCCAGGGCTTCTAGGGTGTAATATACCACATTATAAACCTAGCTAACTAGTTACTCAATATATGATTCTGATAATTGTAAAAAAAAAAAAAAAAAAAAAAAAAAAAAAAAAAGAGTAGTATGCTCTGCTGAGAAGCCAGAGGTAAGAATCCTAGTTGGTCATACTAGGCCCCACAAAGGCTTCCAGACAAGGCCCAATAGGGGAAATCTGCAGCAGGGCCCCATTGAGTCCTGTCTGCTGACCATCTAAGGGAATACAGGACCCTCCAGCTATGGATACATCTCTCCAAGCAGGAAAAAAGAAGAGGGGCACTCAAGTGCTGAACTCCCACACTTCAATGTAGAGATCATACGTTGACGAGATCCTGAAGTCTATAAAGCCATTGTAGGAAAAACAGTGTGGTCATGAACAACATGCTCAGTGTTGTCCACTGTCCAGCATAAGGAAAGGGCCACTCAACCTTTTCCAGAGGTAACGTTTCTGAAGCACACAGGTGATATCCAGCAAAGGTCAAATCTAAACAGTAACCCAAGAAGAGTGTCCCGATAATTTTGCAACTGTCTGTTCCACAGAACAAGACTCAAGGCCCTGATAAGAGGATACACCCATCAGAGGTGTCATGACATCGCTTCCGGGTCACTAGATCCAAGAACCAATCAAAGCCGACTGGTCACTGGGGCCTCCCAATGGGACGGGAGAGCCCAGGCGAGCCGAAGAAGGTGGCGGGAGACGTCCCTTCCTGCTGCTTGGAATAACAGCCGGCTGATTGGCCACATCGGTCATTACAAGAAAGCCGACTGTCGGCTCTAATAAAACGGTACCAGTACAACCACTTGAAGAAGAAGGCCGCATATATGCCTTATGTCGGCGTGAAGGGGTTAAAGTGGTAGTAAAGTGCATACTAGCACATTATGCCAGACTCATCTTTAAAACTGAGCCCTCCAGCTCTGCTCTGTCAGTGCTGCTGGTGCTCCCATCTTTGATCTCCCTTCCGGGTTCACATTCTCTGGCCATTTGAATGGCCAGGCTGCGATGACATCACTACCACGGCTGTGCGCAGGAGTCATCATTGCCACATGGCATTCTGCATTCAGAGCACATTCAGCATACCCCGAATACAGAGTGTCACTTGCACATAGGCCTCTGCACACCTTATGTCAGTCTCCATAAACCTAACCCACAAACAACATTACCCAAATACAACGGGTGGAAAGGTCATCCTTTACTGATCATCTTTAGACATGTGTACAAGTTACACAACTGCACAAAGTTAATATTTAGGGTTATTGCGGTTTCTTTCTGTATATTTACATGTGAAACTTTGTGCCCTGCTTCATGATACCACTGTTGTGTGCCCTATGTTCTTTATATACTACTGTCATACAATGTGATTTTAAACAATACATATCATTAAATGTGATCAATAAATGTCAATATAAAAAAAGTCAGGGTTGACTTTTTTATAGTGATTTTACTTTATGTTAAGAATACATAGTTTAATGTCCAAAGTCTGGGCTACACTTCAACTGCTTTTACATTCCTGCTGACGTGTTTGGGGGGAAAAGCATTCCTGACCAGAACAAAAGCCCATGTACACAAGCCATTACAGGACACATGGCGTTTAACGCTTTCTCGGCTATCAGCCATCTACTCTAACACTGTACAATGACATTAATGCAGTTGCTGCATCACAAGCTCTGCAACAATGATCTCTTTTTTGGCCAGAGCATGTGGCTATATTAGCAATTTTGAGGTGCTGGAACACATATACATTCCACTCAAGCATACATCTCAGTGCTGGATCTAGAAGCATTTTCCCACTACCGCTCAGCAAATAAAGAAATGCAAAAGAAAAAACCTTACACACCTGAAATGTAGACCGGCCATATGACAAGGCCAATCGGAGAGTTGGGTTAAAGCTGAAAATGCATACAATATAATCATCATATTAAATATAAAAAGCAATACATATGTTCATCTTATCAGTTTACAAAAAAAAAAAAACAGAAACAGAGATTGCTGCAGATAATCACCATTTATTTGCTCAGTATAGATGCTAGTACTGGGAAAAAATATATATACAGCAACTGGTAGTTAGAAATGAAGGGGCACCAGTGCAGACCATCATTATTAATCGTCCAATATATGCCTTTAAATTATGACTGCTGCACTAATATATATAAGGTCAATTTTTGCTTGATAACATATTGTTCTACCTATGTCCCTTTTTGTTACGTCTATTTTTATATTTGTCACCATGCTGCAGTTTGTACCTTTGAAATGCAGTTAAAGTATCCATCACTCAACTATTCATCACTAAACCAGACAAACTGATTATACCATTGGCCAATTTAAAATTATTCTTAAGAATTACATCTTGTTCTTTCTACAATAATTAAAATATGCTCACACCATAAGCAATCTTTTATATAAGAAAATAAGTCTGGTTATGCACATTAAGTGGTCTGTATTGCCATCTGGTGATCATTACTGGGAAGTACACATTGGGTAATCACTTGCATTTAAACATACAAACTCAATATTTATTTTAATTTTTTTGTATTTATTACAGCTACTTATATAGTGCCATCAATTTATGCAGCTTTTATATATATATATATTGTACAGTCACATCAGTCCCTGCCCTCGAGGAGCCTTATAATCGAAGGTCCATTACACATTCATACGCATATTTCATGTTTTTTAGGTATCTTGGTCAATTAAACTGGCTGTCAAGTCTATTTATTGTATTTTTTTTTAAATTTACTACAGCTACTTATATAGCGCCGTCATTTTATGCAGCGTTTTACATATATATTGTACAGTCACATCAGTCCCTGCCCTCAAGGAGCTTATAATCTAAGGTCCCTAACACATTCATACGCCTATTTCGTGTTTTTTGGTCAATTAACCACTTGCCGACCGCCGATCGGCATCTGACGGCGGCAAAGTGGTTCGTTCCCGCAAAACGCCGTCATACGACGGCGGCTGCGGGAACGAGCTTAGTGAGCGCGCGCGCTCACTGTGTTCGGGGAGGGCCAGGGAGCGGGTGCGGCGGCTTCGATTGCCGCCGGCTACCCGCGATGGCCCCCCCGGAGCGAAGGACCGTGTATGTAAACACGGACCTCCGCTCTGTGTGAGGGGGAAGGGCTGTGATCACAGCCTTCCTGGACGTGAAGGCTGTGACCACTTCTTCCCTTCCCCAGATACTGCAGTCCCCCTACAGTTAGAACACGCCCAGGGAACATAGTTAACCCTTAGAGCGCCCCCTGCAGGTTAACCCCTTCACTGCCAATGGCATTTACACAGTAATCAGTGCATTTTTATAGCACTGATCGCTGTATAAATGCCAATGGTCCCAAAAAAGTGTCAAAATGGTCCGACATGTCCGCTGAAATATCGCAGTACCGCAAAAAATCGCAGATTGCCGCCATTACTAATAAAAAAAAATAAAAACCCCAAAAATGAATTCTCATCATCCGTAAACGCGACCACTTTTGCGCAAACCAATCAATAAATGCTGATTGCGATTTTTTTTATGGCAAATATGAGGAAGAATATAAATCGGCCAAAAACGGTGAAAAAAAATGTTTTTTTATATTTTTTTTTGGATTTGTATTTTAGCAAAAAGTAAGAAATTTGGTTTTTTTTGCAAAATTGACGCTCTTCTTTTGTTTATAGCGGGGATCAGAAATGACGCAGCGGTGATCAAATACCACCAAAAAAAAGCTCTATTTGTGGGAAAAAAAGGACGAAAATTTAATTTGGGTACAACGTCGCACAACCGCGCAATTGTCAGTTAAAGCGACGCAGCGCCGAATCGCAAAAAGGGCTCCGGTCCTAAAGCTGGAAATCCTACCGGGGCTGAAGTGGTTAAACTGGTTGTCAATCTCCCCCCCGCCCCCAAAAAAAAAAAAACCTGCAAAACAGAAGGCATAATGTGCTAGTATGCATCGCATACTAACTCATTATGACATACCTTGGAACGAAGCTGTTGCAGCAGTCTTGGCACACTGCTGTGACCGGCGACATGCTGCTTCCGGGTCCGCGGCTCCGGCCAATCACAGCGAGAGCTCCAGGGCTGTGATTGGCGGAGCCACGCTGACATTACTCCCGCACATGCGCAGGGGAGCTGCGAGTTACAGCACGTTTACAAAAGAAATGGCACCCTGGGACACCCCGGGGGCCGATTCTTCAGTGCGCATGCGTCAATGACATCGGCACGTGCGGATACAGGGAATCTTAAGTTTAGGAGATATTCCTGGGACCTACAGGTAAGCCTTATTATAGGATTACCTGTAGTTTCAAGCGGTTGTCATGAGTTGACAACTACTTTAAACACTTTTATTCAGGACTGCCTACATATGTTAATATTTATGTGATGACTGATACTTAGGCTCACCAGGATAAAGAGAAGTTAGCTGAACTGCTGGATAATGGTGATAAAATCACATTGCATTAAATGGGGGAAAAAAATCCAGAATATTACATTGAACCCACTAAATTGCTTGGGCAAACACAAACCAAAGGACAATACAGGCACAGCACCTAGTGAAGGAATTGACCTCTCCAGTGGAATCAAGTTACATTATAAAAACTCTTGATTCTACAAAACTGCTAAGTACTGTATATTTGCATGACCATGCTGTGCAAATATATTGAAGTAAATGTACATTTGCTGATATACACCCAAATCATGAATAAGCAAACAATTTTTCTGGTAAACACAACAAACATGATACTTAGTTGTCATTGCAGAGGTCTCAAAGCTATAGCCAGAACTTGTGTAATTTTTGTTAAAACTTGTTTAAAATCTATTTCCACTGATACTGCTGACCACATACATGACTTATGGAAACAAATATAGATCATTCATGCTGGAAGGGGTAGCCTTGGTTTCATATATTTTGCATGATTCTGAACTTCCTGCGGAATACGCAGATAAGATGCAGAGGAAAGAATAATTTTTTGTTCTTCTATATTCCAAGCACACAGAACGAGTTGTTGAACCTCTGTTGAAACTGCAGTGGAATTTTTATAAGGGGACAGTTTAGACAGCGGCCCCTCCTTTAACCACTTGCCTACTGGGCACTTTTACCCCCTTCCTTCTGACCAATTTTCAGCTTTCAGCGCTATCACACTTTGAATGGCAATTTTGCGTTAATGCAACACTGTACCCATATGACATTTTTATCATTTTTTTTTCACATAAATAGAGCTTTCTTTTGGTGATATTTAATCACAGTTTTTTTTATTTTGTGCTAAAGAAACAAAAAAAAGACAGAAAATTTTGGGGAAAAAAAAACAAAAAACTTTTTCATAGTTTGTTATAAAATTTTGCAAACAGGTAATTTTTCTCCTTCACCGATTTGTGCTGATGAGGCAGCACTGATGGCCACTGATAGGTCTGCACTGATAATCAGTGACCTGATTATCAGTGTAGATGTCCCTTTTACACAAGCCAGTTATTGGCTCTCCTCTCGCTGACAACGTGAGGAAAGGAATGCCAATAATCAGCTTGTGTTTACAATGTGATCAGCTGTTATTGGACACAGCTGATCATGTGGTAAAGAGCCGCTGATTGGCTCTTTACCCCGATCTGTATCTGTGATCAGCGGTGTCCTGAGGACACAGTGATCAGAGCGCTACGCAGCGGGTGTCATCAGAGGAGGACTTCATGTGACACCCTCCCAGAAATGGCTGGCCGTGCTGTAGCCATCATTCAGCCATTGCATGGTCGGCAAGTGGTTAAGCCTCATACACGATACTGGTTTGTTTTCTTTTTCGTTCAACCCAGCGGGTTGAACAAAACAAAGCTGACAGCGAACGTCAGAGCCGCTGTACTAACAATATGATTGTTAGTACAGCAATCTCCCCTGCTAAGCTATTGTGTTCTGACAGGGGGGAGCCCCCCACCAGAATACTCCGGTCAGCGCTCTCAGCCACTGGCTGAGAGCGCAGACTAGAAGCCGGTCGGGAGACCTTCTGCAGTCATAAGCTTTTTGTGAGACCGGTTGCCATACACACGGGCCGAATGCCGGCCAGTTTCTACTGAAGTGGCCGATATTCTGCCCACGTGTACTAGGCTTCAGAGACAATTACATTTTTTTACAATCAGAGATGTATTTAAAAACTGCTAGCTAAAGTTCCTTCATGATATCTATATAATGCAGTGAAGGTACTGCTGTAGTAAAGAATTTGTTAAGTAAAATGTGTTATGGTACCTAAAGTGGAACTAAACTCTCTCAATCAACATTACCCATTATAATCCTTATGCTGCTAGCATTGGTAAAAAGAAGGCATATCCTACAGTATTTACTTGTTTTCTTGTTTTGAACATTTTTTTTACATTTCTCCAGTTATTTTCTGGTTTCTGGCCTAGGTCAAAATGATGTTATACATCCCAGGAGTTTTTCTTTCATCTAGAGGAGGGAAGGAGGAGCTTTCTCTGCTAAGAACACCCTCCTGCCTGCGTACCTATGGCTTAGGGCAGGCAGATTCATAGGAAGTAAATGCTGCAGGAATCAGCCCAGTATAACCCCTCCTACTCCAAGCATGCCTCAGTTTTGTAGCTAAGCAGTAATAAGAGAATAGAAGCCACCCTAAGATCCAAAATGGGCTCAATAGCCCCTTTTGGTTTGGGAACTGCAAACAAGTTGAAGAAGAAACCCTGGAACCATTCTTTCAAAGGAACAAAGGCAATGCCACCCTGCTAGAGCTGCATGGAGATCTGCATATCTGTGTGGAGACATTGGTAGGTTGGAAGTATTGAATCAGGGAGGGGACTGGGAGGGAAATTCTAGCTTGTAGCCCCTGGAAACTCCCTCCAACACCAGAGCACCTGAGATGCTGGTTGCCCAAATGTCCACAAAGGCTAACAGATTTCCCTCCATGCTAAAGAATTATCTGAGGTTTTGGAGGACATTAAAAACAAGGATTTGTGTGCAGACTGGGACCCTGATATTTTATAAAAACAAAGTGCAGCACAGTCTGTGTGCAAACTACATCAAAATAAAAACACAAATATATATTGTGACAGTATGCGAGGCAAAGTGGTAGACAGACGCTACCTGTCGCCTCGTACGTGTTCATGTGGACTGTATTAAACAGAGTCCGGTCCGGATTTTACCAGTCACCATGGCAGGGCTGGTTCTGGTCCAGTGTTTGTGGTCCACTGGAGTCCACCAGCAGTTTGCTTAACCGGTTCCCGACCGCGCGCCGTGTTTTCACGGCGGCAGTCGGGGAGCCCTGTGCAAATCGCCGTAAATAAGCGGCGATTCGCATTTGGCCACCAGGGGGCGCCCGTGCGCACCCGCCGCACTCCTGGGGAGTGTGCCCGCGGCTCGGGCGGACCCGATGTCCGCCGGCGAGCCGTGATGAGCGGCTACAGGGAAAAGAACGGGAAACCGCCGATGTAAACACGGCGGTTCCCCGCCCTGTCAGTGGGGCATGAGAATCTACTGATCCCTGTCACTGGGATCAGTTAGATCTCTCATGCCCATGTTAGCCCAACCCCCCCACAGTAAGAACACACCCAGGGAACACACTTAACCCCTTCACTACACCCTGCAGGTTAACCCCTTCACTGCCAATGACATTTATACAGTAATCAGTGGACATTTAAATTTCTGATCACTGAATAAATGTCATTGGTCCCAAAAAAGTGTCAAAATGTTCCGACATGTCCCCCCAAATATCGCATTACCGCTAAAAATCGCAGATCGCCGCCATTACTAGTAAAAAAAAAAAAAAACCCCAGAAATGAATTCTCATCATCCGTAAACGCGGCCACTTTTGTGCAAACCAATCAATAAACACCAATTGCGATTTTTTTTATCGCAAATATGAGGAATTATATAAATCGGCCAAAAACGGTGAAAAAAAATGTTTTTTTATATTTTTTTTTGGACTTGAATTTTAGCAAAAAGTAAGAAATTTGGGTTTTTTTGCAAAATGGTCGCTCTTCTTTTGTTTATAGCGGCTATAAGAAATGACGCAGAGGCGATCAAATACCACCAAAAGAAAGCTCTATTTGTGGGGGAAAAAAGGACGCAAATTTTGTTTGGGTACAACGTCGCACGACCGAGCAATTGTCAGTTAAAGCGACGCAGCGCCGAATCGCAAAAAGTGCTCTGGTCCTAAAGTGCAAAATTCTTCCGGGGCTGAAGTGGTTAAATAGTCAGGAAGAGATCTCACTTGAGCTCTGACCAGGAACTCAGAAAAGGATCTGAGGGAGCTCTGTGTCTGTTTGGACTTTAAAAGACAAGGTTTGCAATGTGGCTTATGTTTTGTGGGTGTCGGGGGCCACAAAACCCCGACACCCAATTAGTGAGAAAACTATAATGTTTAGTTTAGCGCCAGATGGCAAGGATTTATTTTCTGTTTTGTTTTTTAAAAATGCAAATCTATTACCAATAAACCTGACAAGCCACCAGATTTTAAAGAAAGTTGCCTGCACGCTGACTATTTTCCTCAGGAAAGTTGATCCCATCGAGCTAATCTCTCACTATACACACACACACACACACTACATACAGTGTATCAATGTGTAATCTACATGTGCTAATATTTCACAACCACAAGTGTTTTATGAAATCAAAAATTATGTGCAGATAAGTCCATTTAAAATTGGTGACGTGTGCTTATTTATGTTCATTAACATTTCAAAATAAAGTGTACACAAGCAATTTCCTGTGTAATGCGTGAATATTCTTTATTTTTCACCACAGCGTGCTCTGTCACCAGCCTCTTTATTACTTTTCTGGGGACTAGCACTAGCGACGTCAGGCTTGAGTTGAAAAGGAAGCAGCTTAAAACCAGCAGCCAAAAGCCCCAAGAAAATTCTAAAATAATACAAAAGCCATTGGCTGCTGGTTTTCCAGTATACAAAGCCTTCCACAACTCTGATCCAAGCAACATTACTGACTTTTTCTCAAAATATCACCCAAACTGCCCTTCCCGCTCTTCTGAAGACCTGCTCTCCTGCTCCCTTCTCACCTCCTACTGTACATGATTCCTCCAAAGCCTCTTCCTTATTTTGGCACTTCCTCCCCGATCTATTTAGCTATTTCCTAGTCTCTCCTTTAGGCAATCCCTGAAAACTCATTTCTCCAGAAAAGCATATCCTACCTCCAACTAAAAACTATACATTTACTTTCTCTATTAGCTCATACCTTACAGTTATTAACTTTTTCCATACTTGCCCCTTCCTTTTATATTGTAAGCTCTTATAGGGGCACTCGTAATCCTCCTGAATCAAATTGTATTGTAACTGTACTGTGTACTTTTATTTGTGCTGTCTTAACACAATCCATATTAACATAGGACATTACGTATGTGAGTTAAACAAACTGCAATGGCTACGTGTAAATGGGACCTTGAACACCCTGAGTAAAAGTAAGCTGCCTTCTATTATTCAGAAAAATCTACTATACCACACATTGATTTAATTTCACTTTGTTAGCTGTACCAGATTTTCTCAGGCTTGATGGCTAGAATGTTTGAAGAGGACATACATTTATATATATAAAAAAAAAGTGTTGTAATGAGTTATCTTTAATTAATGTATTACACAAGTAACAGAGAGAGTTTACCTTATAAGATGGTAAAAAGCACAATACTCCATTGCTGACAGTTTGGCACACTGACAATAAAAGGGCACCAACTTCATCTTGAAAGTCAAAAGTCTCCGTGTGTTGAAATGTTGCACAAAGTTTTCGACCTTTTGGACCTGCACCAACAGTGCCAACCCATACCTGTACACCAAATACACAGCATGAAATCATTAAAGTCAAACTCAATATTGCAGAGGTTTTGTAAATTCTACCAGTGGAAAGCAGGGCTCTGTGTAGCTTACTAGCTTGCAATACCATCTTTGAGTACCTAATATCTTTACAAACAATGCTGAGCTATTACTTGCTGACTTGATACTGGCATAGATAACTGCAGACCTATGACTTGTCTGATACTGTACTCCCATTAATACGGGGGTGCAGTGGTAATTAAAGTCAATAACATCCTGAAGACATTGTTAAACAAATATTTATGTGCTACTTGCATTCATTTGGTTCCTAACCCTATGCATTAGCCTTTAGCCTCATACACACTACCAGTTTAATTTTCATTCAACTCAATGGGTTGACTGACAGCTCAGGTCGGCGTCGCCGTATTAACAATCCTATGTGTGTTGGTCTCTTGTCGGACCGGCTGCCGGACACACAGGCCGAATGTCAGCTGGTTTCTAGTGGACCAGCCGATGCCGCCCAACATTCAGCCCATGTGAACTAAATTCTCATGAAGGGGCAATCAAGTAGTGCTAATGAGAATATGTTCTTTAAAATGGGACTTGACAAAAATGTCCTGCTGAAGGAGTGTGTGTCAGGAACCATAAACGAGGCAGAGACAGAAAATGCAGTTAAAAACCACACTTTTCCTGAAATAGCAAAAAACAACATAGTACAGGAATGTAGTCAAAAAAAACTGAAGGTTTGGATGCTAGAGCAAGTAATCAGACAAGCCGGGGACCGGAAGCCAGAAATCACCGCAGTAAGGAGCCAAAGCAGGAAGAGAAGTCAGCCAGGCCAGGTCATACACAGGGACACAGACAGGTACACACTGGATATTGTTGACCAAGCAAGGGCCCGGAGAGAATGAGCTAAGCTGCTTAAAAAGCCAAAAGGGGCTGGCGTAGGCTGGACTGGTGAAGCAGGTTAATAGTAACCAGATGAGTCACTGTGGAAATGAGTGGCTGGTAATTAACTGACAACTGAGCAGCTCTGAGCACTGAAAGAAAAGAGCTGCCCGTAAGTAGCAAAAGCCAGCCCTGACAGTACCCCCTCCTCAATGACCCCTCCCTTTCAGGGGGTCCATGGCTTGAGGGGAAAGCATCTATGGAAAGCACATAGGCAGGCAGGGGCATATACTTCCAAGGATGAGAAACATGAGCATTTCTTCGGACTGTAACCCCTCCAGTGAACTAGATATTGTATGCGTCCATGAAACCTATGGGAGTCAATCATAGATTGCATCTCATATTCCTCCCGGTCAACTTGAACCGTACACGGGCGTGGGACCGAGGAGGTATAGTAGTTGCACACCAAAGGTTTTATTATTATTATTATACAGTACTTATATAGCGCTGACAGTTTACACAGCGCTTTACAATATTAGGGCAGACAGTACAATTATAATACAATTCAATACAGGAGGAATCAGGCGGCCCTGCTCGTTAGAGCTTACAATCTAGGAGGGAGGGTTAAATGATACGAAAGGGCAATAACTGTGGGGGATGAGCTGATTGAGAAAATAAGAAGTGTATTTGTTAGGTGGTGGCAGGATAAGCTTCCCTGAAGCTGGATAGATTTGGGGTTAGTCTGACAGATTGGGGTAGGGAGTTCCAGAGGATGGGAGAGGCTCGGAAAAAGTCTTGGAGGCGAGTATGAGAGGAGGTGATGAGGGAGCTGGAGAGCAGGAGGACTTGGGAGGAGCGAAGAGGATGATTAGGTTGGCATTTTGAGACTTGGCTGGTGATGTAGCTGGGAGAAGAGTTGTGGATGGCTTTGTAGCTCATTGTTAGTATTTTGAACTTAATTCGATGGGCGAGTGGCAGCCAATGGAGGGATTGGCAAAGAGGGGTGGCAGACGCTGAACGGTTTGTAAGGTGGATGAGTCTGGCAGTGGCATTCATGATGGACTGAAGTGGGGATA
The DNA here is from genome assembly GCA_018402905.1 of Glandirana rugosa. Lineage (NCBI taxonomy): Eukaryota > Metazoa > Chordata > Amphibia > Anura > Ranidae > Glandirana > Glandirana rugosa. The sequence continues at coordinate 828,788 of BLSH010257296.1, read as the reverse complement.
GTCTATTTAAAGGTAGGCCAGTGAGGAGGGAGTTGCAGTAGTCGAGGCGAGAGATGACCAGGGAGTGAATCAGGAGCTTTGTGGTTTCATTGGTTAGGAAAGGACGTATTTTAGAGATGTTGCGGAGGTTGAGGCGGTAAGCCTTAGAAAGTGATTGGATGTGGGGCCAAAAGTAGAGTTCAGAGTCCAGGATAAAGCCAAGCACCCTGACATGTAGGGATCGGTGGATGGTTGTGTCATTGCTCTTGACAGAGAAGTAAGGGGAAACGGTACGTGGGGGAGGAAATATTAAGAGCTTGGACAAGTTGAGTTTGAGGAAGCGGTGTGACATCCAGGCAGATATGTCTGTTAATAAGTTAGTGATGTGTGAGGAGACTGATGGAGTGAGTTGGGGGGTGGAGAGGTAGATTTGGGTATCGTCAGCCTAGAAGTAATATTGAAAGTCGTGGGAGGCTATCAGCCGGCCCAGGGAAGAGGTGCATATTGAAAATAAAAGAGGTCCAAGAACAGAACATTGGGGGACCCTGACAGAGAAAGGAAGAGGAGAGGAGGAGGTAGAAATGTAAGCGACACTGAAGGTGCGATGGGATAGGTAGGACGAGAGCCACTGAAGAGCACAGTCACGGAGACCGAGGGAGTGAAATTTTTTGAGGAGGAGGGGGTGGTCGACAGTATCAGTTAGTAGGACATTTGTGAGTTTAAGAAGGGCAGTTTCTGTGGAGTGTTGAGGGCGGAATCCAGATTGAAGGGGGTCAAGAAGGTTATTCTTAACAAGGTGGTCACTCATTTGGTTGTAGACTAGGCTTTCAAGAAGTTTGGAGGAAAAGGGGAGCAAGGAGATAGGGTGTAGATTGTTAAGATCGGTAGGGTCCAGGAATGGCTTTTTGAGTATGGGGGTGACTGATGCATGTTTTAGAGCATTGGGGAAGATGCCAGAAGAGAGGGAGAGATTGAAGATGTGAGTTAGAGAGTGCAGGATAGAGTCAGAGGTTGACCGTAGTATTTGAGAGGGAATAGGGTCCAGTGGACAGGTGGTTAGGTGGGCGTTAGAAAGGAGTTTAGCAACTTCGTTTATAGTAGCAGGTTTGAATAAGGATAGTGTTGATTGTGCTTGTTGACATGGGGTGTTAACTGGAGAAGATGTCTGTAGAGTGGAGATTTCATCACACATTTAGTCAATCTTGCCTTTGAAGTGGTTAGCAACCTCGTGGACAGTGAGTGTGTTAGTGGGCGGAAGTGGTGGAGGACGAAGTAGAGAGTTGAAGGTAGAGAAGAGTTGACGGGGACTGGATGAAAAGGTGTTAATAAAAGTGGTAAAATAGGTCTACTTGGCAGTGTGGAGGCGAGAATTGTATTTATGGAGGGCGGATTTGTATTGGTTGAATACTTTGAGAGACTTTGTCTTGTGCCACAGATGCTCAAGGGCGCGGCTACGCTTTTTGAGATTTTTGGTGTTGTCTGTTTGCCAGGGTTGTAGGGGTCAAGGCCTGATTTTGTTTATGGTGAGGGGCGCTAGCTCACCCAGGGTGGAGGACAGGGATTTATTGTAGATGGTAGTGGCTTGATTGGGGCAGGAAGGGGTGAGATGTTTTCATAGAGGTGGTCAGTAGCAGAGTAGAGGATAGAAGTGTTGAGTTGGTGAAGGTTTCTATGGGTGACGGTTAGGCGATTGGAGGGAAAGGTGGTGCAAGACAGGGAGAGAGAGAGAAACTAATAAGGTGGTGGTCAGAGAGGGGAAAAGGATTGTTGGAGAAGTTGCATGGAGCTCATAGATAGGAGAAGACAAGGACTAGGGTGTTTCCATCAGTGTTAGTAGAAGCCTGTACCCACTGCTTCAGGTCAAATGAGGAAGTTAGACTAAGAAGTTTAGAAGTAGCAGTAGTGTTAGTGTTAACCGGGATGTTGAAGTCACCAAGAAGGATTGTGGGAATTTCAGAAGAGAGAAAGTAGGGTAGCCAGGCAGAAAATTCATCAAGGAAAGCTGACGGTGGTCCAGGAGGCCGAAAGATCACAGCAATTCTTAGGGCGATTGGAGAGAATAGACGTATACAGTGGGCTTCAAATGATGAGAGTGAAAGAAAGGGAGGAGAGTGAAGAACCTGAAAGGTGCTCTGTGGGGATGGGAGAAATCCCACTCCACCTCCCTTGCATCCATTAGGCCTAGAGGAGTGAGTCCAGAGAAGGCCACCGTGGGATAGGGAAGCAGGAGGAGAATCGCATTTGTGGAGCCAGGTTTCGGTGATCGTAAGGAGATTAAAGGAATTGGTGACAAATAGGTCATGAACAGCAGTGAGCTTGTTGCAGACAGAGTGGGCGTTCCAGAGGGCACAAGAGAAGGGGATGCTGGTTTTGGGAAATAAGATTAAATTGCGCAGATTGCGACTACTAGCCAGAGGGTGTGGGATGGTGGTGATGGGCATGTTGGGTGTTAAATGAGGGAGGCCCAGGGTTTGGGGAAATATCTCCAGAGGCTAGGAGAAGCAGAAGAGAAAGGGAGGCAACATGGGAATATGATTTATATGAGGGGACATGCTTGAGCATCCTGGTTTTGTTAGCATGTGGGCTTAGATTTAGAAAGAGGTGATGAGTGCAGTAATAGGGAGAGGGGAGAAGTGAGGATGATATGTACAGATTGTGGGGTGGGGAAGAGGGGTGAAGAAAAGATAGTTTAAGGAGAGAGGCTGCTATTGTGAAAAGGAGAGGTAAGGAATGCATGTTTCAGAGAGGAACGTGTGATGATTTGGAAATTAGGTGTAGTCTGGTGTTATGTAATGTAGTTTGTGGTTAGTGTGCACTTTGTGCAAATCACTGAAATGCAAGAACAGAAGTGCCCACTTATTTAAAGAACCCCACTATTTTGGAAGAACCCCTCTGCAGCGTCTAACCCCCTGCAAAGCTTTCTCCCGTAAGCAAAGCTTGGTTTTATACTGTGATGGGTGTGGGTGGATTGGGGCAATTAATCAATTACGGGATAATATTAAGCACACAGACATCACAGCAGACCTTTCCACTCTATGATCAAGAGAGCCAAAAAGGGTAAAATATGTGCAGATAAGGGGAGCCATAAATTAGGTAAGACCTAAAGCTTAAATAAATATCAAATTAGTGTGAGCACGGCTACAGATGTAGGTGAAATAACAGTGACAAGCACAGAGTTACCAAATATGCATCTGAGCAGTCAGTCAGAATTCATTTTAAGATAGATGGCAATTGTAGGTATATAGATGCAGATTACCAGTATTGAGAAAAGATAGAAGTGAAAAGCAGGCTGATTCAGTTGAAGGGTGGAGCTGTCAACAAAGGAGGCATACCAGTATTGGGAAAAGAAAGAAGTGAAAAACAGGCTGATTCAGTTGAAGGGTGGAGCTGTCAGCAATGGAGGCATACCTGTGAATAGAGAGAAGAAGCATTCAGATGGATGGATGGATGGCTGCAAGAGCAGAAGTGCCCACTTATTTAAAGAACCCCACTTTTTTGGAAGAACCCCTCTGCAATGTCTAACCCCCTGCAAAGGTTTTAGTGAAAATATAATGCATAGGCCACTGGGTTAACCTTACAGAGTATGCGGAAAGGCCCAATAAACCGAGGCGCCAGTTTTAGTGAGGGAACATGGAGTCGGAGGTTACGTGAAGACAGCCAGACCCTCTCCCCAACTTGGTAGGAGGGTGTAGGTAGGCATCGGTGGTCAGCATGGAGTCTGTACCTCTCTCTGAAGATGTTCCTGCAATGCAGGAATTCCCTACGGAATGAATGTGGCAGGCAACATGGATGGCTGGAATCCATAGTTTGCCATAAACTGAGATAATCGGGAGACGGCATTGATGGCATTCTTGTGAGCAAACTCCACCCAAAGTAACAGGTCCGATCAGTTGTTATGGTGGTCAGAAAAATAGCATAGGAACTGCTCCAAGGCTTGGTTGGCCCTTTCTGCTGCCTCTTTGGAGTGCGGGTGATATGCCGAGGAGAGGGAAAGCTGAATTTCCAACTGTGCACAAAAGGCTTGCCGAAACCTGAACAGAAATTGACTACCTTTGTCCAAGATTTAACCAAAAGACCTCAAGAGCAAAAATTGATGCCGGTTCTTTGGTAGGCAATTTCTTTAGCAAAATACGAGACATTTTCGAAAACCTGTCAACCACCATAAGAATAACTGTTAGATAAACGAATGCGATTAGAATGACCAGTGCTGGAGACAACTAGTTAAATCTGCATCCCCTACACAGCAGAAGAAATAAAACCATAGATCAAAAGACAAGCCTTGTCTAATAAAGGGATTTTACTGGATGTAGTTGTCTTAAAGTATGCACACAATTGCAAATGCTTTCACAAAAATTATGAAAAAAAAAAAAAAAAAGAATGGCACGGGAGTCACGCTTGCGGCATGACACCAGCAGTGTGGGTGTGGCCGGATATGACGTCAGAGAGCGGCTTCTGGCTCTATCATTTCCAGAGGGACCACATATAGAGTGGCCGGAGAAGCTGAAACACTGGAAGCCATCCGGTGTTATGCGTCTCCAGCCGTGAAGTATAAGATAATACATTGGCTATATGTATGATGGGGGCCCTTAAGTTATAGAAAAGATCATTGTGGCAGACCTTGTGTGGTGTGTATGGGGGTTGTGAGTTGCCCTGTTGGTTGGATGGGGCTGGCATTTGGATGTGGGTGTCCTTGCTTGTTGAGTGTTCCCTTGCTGGCCTTGGCCCTGTTGTGGAGGTGGACATGGGGCAATAGCACAATGGCCAAGCGGGATCTTTGGGTCTCCTTCCAATATAAGAGAAGGGGAATCCTCTAGCCCCATTAGTGAGTGTTGATATGTACCCTTGGATGATACCTGGGGAATCATACACACTTTAATAGTAGGACCCCTTATATATGGGGCAGGGCCATCGTACTGGATGGTAACCTATACTAGACTTTCCTTTCCCCTAAGATACCACACATGGTGGTTGTTAGCCACACATAAATTCATTGAGGTCTATGTTATGTAATATTTTAGATTGGCTCACTGGGGTCTATCTCATACGCTCATCAGACAAGGGTGGCGGTTCTGGCACTGACAGCCACTTAGGCGGGTGAGGACGCGATCTCTGGCGGCACTTAATGGTGCCAGCTACTGGTTAAGCTTGGAAACGGTGAGTATCTTTAAAGATGTTATAAATACAATTCTAATTATATGACATTGATAACACTATGTTTAATTATCAGATGTAAAAACATGTTGAGTTACCCTGAGGAAGCAGAATCTCCTGCGAAACGCTGAAAATACTCCATGAGTCAGCAACCAACTTGTCCAAGTATTATTTTGGATACTATGTGGTTTTAATGCTTGACATACATCTATAAAATTTTTAGTATGTTTTTTTATAAACTTTGTACTTAATAAAATTATATTACTTTTTATGAAAGCGTTTGCAACTGTGTGCTCACTTTAAGACAACTACATCCAGTAAAATCCCTTTATTAGACGAGTCGTGTCCTTTTGATCTATGGTTTTATTTCATAGGAATAACTGTGTTGCCCTGGGAGTTGGGTAAATCCACAATAAAATCAATAGACAAGTGGGACCAAGGCCTCTCCCCACTGGGTATGGGTTGTAGAAGGCCCACTGGAAAATGTCAGGTGTTTATTCTGAGCACACATGGGACAAGCAGCTACAAAGGCGGTTACATCAACGCGGAGACTAGGCCACCAGAATGGTTGAGACATAGACCATATGAGTTGATTTTTCCCTAGGTGCCTAGCTGTTTTAGGAATGGTAGGTCTGGAGCAAAGCAGTGCAGAAATTCTCAAGGTCAAAGCAGGGGTCATGAAGTTTTTCAGGAGGAAAATGGATCTGAGAGGCCAGAATTCTCTTACCCAAAGGTAAAGAGAGACTAGTGCGAATAGTGGCTAAAATGCGGTCTAGAGGTATCACAGGAGTAGCAATAGACTCCATCTTGGAAGAAGAGGAAAACTGCAGCAACAATGCATTTGCCTTTAAAGTCTTCATACTGGGTAAGAATGAGACAATGTAATTAAAGCTCGACACAAAAAGGGCCCATCGTGCCCTTGTGGGAGACCAGAATTTAGCCTCAAACAAAAAAGTGGAATTCTTATGGTTAGTCAAAATAAGGACCGGCACCAAAGTACCCTCAAGGAGATGCCTCCATTCTTTAAGAGCTAAAATGATGGCTAATAATGCTCTGTCCCCAATTTTGTAATTGCATTCTGCTGGAGACAATTTGTTAGAAAAGTAGCCAAAGGGATGCATAGAGTTCTCAGAGGTATAACACTGAGGCAGGAGAGAGCCTACTCCAGTCTTAGACACATCAACTTCAAGAATAAAGGGTAACGTAGGATCAGGATGTGCCAGCACAGGAGATGTAGCAAAAGCAGCCTTGAGGGCCTTAAAGGCTTTAATGGAATTTGGAGACCAATTCTATGGGTTGCCGTCCTTCCTGGTCATATCAGTCAGGGGTTTGACCAGAGAAGAGAAAATACATTTCCGATAATAATTGGCAGTAATAATTGGCAAAGCCTAGAAAACGTCGTAGAGGACTGTAGACCTGTGGATCGAGGCCACAGTAAAACTGCAGATAGTTTCTCTGGGTCCATCGAAAATCTGGCAGTAGAAATGACAAAACCCAAAAATGTAACCTGTTCACGGATGAATCCGCACTTTTCCAACTTGCAATACAGGTTATTCTCTCTTAACCTCTGTAGCACACAGGAAACATCTGTGGTTCTCTAGAGATTTCAAATATATGAGAATATCATTGAGGTAAACCACCACACATTGCTGCAACATATCTCAGAGGGCATTGCTAATAAATTCCTAAAAAAAACTGCAGAGACCAAAGGGCATTACGAGGTATTCATAGGGTTTGATCAGCTTCAAGGTTTTATTGTCAAAGCTTGATTGAACAACCTGAGGTTAGAAGCTGATTGGCTAGCATGCACAACTGCACCGGTTTTTGCACTCTTCAGCTTTAGTAAATCAACCCCTTAGTGTCCGGTCCTAATATTAAATGCAGTTTTCCATTTGTCACCCTATTTAATCCTCATGAGATTGTATACCCCTGCCAAATCGAGCTCAGTGAAGACCACTGCTCCCTTGAGGTGGTCAAATAATTCCATAATCAATATGACTGGATAAGCATTTTTAACAGTAATGTAATTGAGATCCCTAAACAGGGTCTCAGTTCACCACTCTTCTTTTTCACAAAGAAAAAGCCAGCACCGGCAGGAGAAGAGGAATTGCAGATGAACCCCCGGGATAGTGAATCTGCAACATACTCCTCCATAGCCTCCTTATCCTCAGAGATCGACAAACAGTAAACTCGGCCACGAGGAGGAATGGCACCAGGTTGAAGGTGAATTATCATAAGGTCGATGTGGACTTTTGAACTTTGTCAAAGACATCACTGGATTCACGGTACTCTTCTGGCAATGAAGAGACTGAAGATGTGCACATGACTGCAATCACTTTCTGAAAACCGGTATTAGTGCACTATGCCAATCAAAAGAGGGATTGTGCCTCTGTAACCAAGGATAACCAATGACAGCCAGGTAATGAGGTGAGGAAATGACTTGGAATTGGATTATCTCATGGTGAAAGCCCCTACAGCCATGGTCAACAGAGTGGTTTCATAGGTCACATGGGCAGGCTGTAGAGGTCTCCCATCAATAGCCCCAAAGGCAAGTGGGGAGGCACGAAGCAGCAGCGGTAACAAGTGCTTCGACACAAAGGCACCATCTATGAACAAGCCTGCAGCCCCAGAATCAATTAGTGCTCGGGTATCAATGGAAAACTCAGACCAAGGAAAGAGTTCCTGGAACTAGAGGTTTATCCTTCAGGATAGCTGGGGACGCAAAGATGCCACCTAAGGTCTATACCCTACAGAACCTTAGGTGCAGGCATTTCCTGGATGGGTTGAACAAGACTTCAATAAGTGACCTGTTTGGCCACAGTAAAAGCACAATTTCTTCCTCCTCCTAAAGACCCTCTCTTCGGCAGTGAAAGTCAGCTGCATGGGCTCTACTTCACTGGAGGACTCGTGCCCCGGAGGCATAGGAGGTGAGGAAGGCATGGGTGGGAATGCAAAGTTCAGAGCCAAACGTACAGGAGGCTTCCGCAAGCGCTCCTTAACCACTTACCAACCGGAAGGTTTTCCAGCTTTAGGACCAGAGCACTTTTTGCGATTTGGCACTGCGTCGCTTTAACTGACAATTGCGCGGTCGTGCGACGTTGCACCCAAACAAAATTTGCGTCCTTTTTTTCCCACAAATAGAGCTTTCTTTTGGTGGTATTTGATCGTCTCTGCGTCATTTCTGATCGCCGCTATAAACAAAAGAAGAGCGACCATTTTGCAAAAAAAAACAAATTTCTTACTTTTTGCTAAAATTCAAATCCAAAAAAAAATATAAAAAAAATATTTTTTCACCGGTTTTGGCCGATTTATATTCTTCCTCATATTTGTGATAAAAAAAAATCACAATTGGCATTTATTGATTGGTTTGCGCAAAAGTGGCCGCGTTTACGGATGATGAGAATTAATTTCTGGGGTTTTTATTTATTTTTATTTTTTACTAGTAATGGCGGCGATCTGCGATTTTTAGCGGTACTGCAATATTGCAGCGGACATGTCGGACATTTTTTATACTTTCTTGGGACCAATGACATTTATTCAGCGATCAGAAATTTAAATGTCCACTGATTACTGTATAAATGTAATTGGCAGTGAAGGGGTTAACCTGGGGGGGGGGCTAGGGGTTAACTGTGTTCCCCGGGTGTGTTCTTACTGTGGGGGGGGGGGTTGGGCTACCATGGGCATGAGAGATCTAACAGATCCCAGTGACAGGGATCAGTAGATCTCCCATGCCTGCACTGTCAGAATGGGTAACCGCCGCGTTTACATCGGTGGTTCCCCGTTCTTTGCCTGTGGTCGCTCATCGCGGCTCGCTGGCGGAAATCGGGTCTGCCCGAGCCGCGGGCACACTCCTCAGGAGTGCGGCGAGCGCGCGCCCCCTAGCGCCCGTTTGTAGATCTTTTTACGGCGATTCGCGCACAGCAACCCGACTGCTGCCATGAAAACACGGCAGGCGGTTGGAAAGTGGTTAAAGGAAGGTCTCTCTCGGAGTCTGGTATTAATGAAAATGGCAAACGAGATCAACTCCTTAGGATTCCTAGGTATATCGCGAGCTGCAATCTCATCTTTAATGAGATTAGAGAGACCATGGAAAAAGCAGCCATAAGAGCCACATTATTCCAACTAACCTCTGCTGCCAGAGTACGGAATTCAATGGCGTAGTCAGCAGCAGTTCTTGTATTCTGTTTAATGGACAAACTTTGGCAGCGGAGGTGGTGTGAGCAGGAATATCAAATACCCTTTTAAAGGAGGCCACAAACTCAGGGTAATTCTGGACAACAGGTTTTTGTGTCTCCCATAAAGGGTTTGCCCAAGCCAAGGCTCTGTCAGAAAGCAAAGAAGTAATGAAGCATACTTTGCTTCTGTCCATAAGGAACGCCTGGGGCAACATATCACAATATATTCCAATCTGGTTGAGAACCCCTCTGCAGTGAGCTGGATCGCCCCCAAAAGAGGCGGCTACCTGAACAGAGACCGGAGCAGCAGCAGGGATGGCTTGCAACACTGGTTGCACAGGAGCAGCGGGAGTGAGGATCCAAATGAGCAGTTCGAATCAGGAGCATTTGTAACACTATGGCAAACTGATCCATGCGGTCGTCTTGCTCGTCCAATCTGGAAAAAAATATAACTAGGTGGATTGCCTGCATCTTCTGAATTCATGGCCCTTGTGTAATATCAGGAACCATAAAATGCAGTTAAAATCACATCTTTAATCACTTAACCAGTTTAGATCCTTAGGACATCCATGGGATTTCACTGGTGATGTCTCAATGATGCCGGCAACTGCAGGCATCATTGAGGTATCGTTTTTTTAGAGCAGGTGATTCCCATCACCGTAAGAATAATCATAGCGCCAGTTCAGACGCTAGATCGTTCTTACAGGCGACGGGAGGGGACGCCCCCCCCCCCTCCCGCCGCCCTCCGGTGGTTCTCCCGACTCACCTGAGCGATGGGTGACCGGGAGAACAAATCGCCTGCCGCCAGAACGAAATACCAGAGATTTCCGAGGGACAGATGGCCCTCAGTCATCTCTATGGCTCTCGGAGGCCCAGGCGCACGTCATAACATCACGTCCGGGTCTCCTGAAGTAAACAATGCCAGTTAAAGGAGAAGGAAAGGCTGAGATTGTCCGTTTTTTTTCCTGATCTCAGACCCTGCATCTCTCCATAAAGAGGACCTGTCACACACTTTTCCTATTACAAGGGATGTTTACATTCCTTGTAATAGGAATAAAAGTGATCAAAAAAAAAATTAAAGTGAAAGTGTAAAAATAAAAAAAATTAAAGTAAAATAAGAAATAAAAAAAAAATAAAAAATTTAAAGCGCCCTGTCCCCGCGAGCTCGCACACAGAAACGAACGCATACGTAAGTCGCGCCTGCATATGTAAACGGCGTCCAAACCACACATGTGAAGCGTGCGTTAGAGTGAGAGCAATAATTCTAGCCCAAGAAATGCCTCTGTAACTGAAAACATCTAACCTGTAAAAATGTTTAAAGCATCGCCTATGGAGATTTTTAAGTACCAAAGTTCGGCGCCATTCCACAAGTTTGCGCAATTTTAAAATGTGACATGTTGGGTATCTATTTACTCGGCGTAACATCATCTTTCACATTTTGAAAAAAAATTGGGCTAACTTTACTGTTTTTTTTTTTTTTTTAATTCGTGATACTGTTTTTTTTTTTTTAAAAAACGCGTTAGAAAAATCGCTGCGCAAATACCGCATGACATAAAAAGTTGCAACAACCGCCATTTTATTCCCTAGAATCTTTGCTAAAAAACATATATAATGTTTGGGGGTTCTGAGTAATTTTCTAGCAAAAAATGATGATTTGTACATGTAGGAGAGGAGTGCCAGAAATGGCCTGGATATGAAGTGGTTAAAACGGTTGCATGCCCAAAGTTAAAAAAAAACAAAAAAACCTGTAAGGCAAAGGCATAATTATCTGGTATGCACCTCATACTAGCTCATTATGAAATACTCACCTCCCACAGGGCCGCCCGGTCACCGATGAGGGAGCTGACATGCGAGTGGCCGGAGCCGCGTGGGAGCCCTCCGTGCCGCAAAGTTCTGACAGGATAAGCCAGACCTTCACGTCGCATGCACCGCTGACGTGAGCGGCTGAATGCAAGGTGAATATCTCCTAAAATGTACAGGTTTAGGAGATATTCATTTTACCTACAGGTAAGCCTTATTATTGGCTAACTTGTAGGCAAAAATCACCTTGGAGGGCATACAACCACTTTAAGGACTGCCCCACGTACATGTACTGTAGCAGGGCGGCCCTTAAGCGCAAAATCATGTACCTCTACGTGATTTCTGTTGTCGGCTCTGGGTCGCACACCCGCTGTGTTTGGACACAGCAGAAGCCAATCAGCGGGTCCAGTGGCCTCGATGGCCGCCAGGACCCATCAATCGTTCACTAGAGAGGCAGAACAGCCATCTGCCTATGTAAACAAGGCAGACCTGCTAATCAGGAACACAGATCACTCTCTTCCTCCATATAAGCCATCCCCCACACAGAAATCACTCCCTAGGAGCACACTTAACCCTTTGATCAGCCCTGGTATTAACCCCTTCCCTGCCAGTGTCATTAATACAGTGACAGTGTATAGTATTAGCACTGGCCACTGTATTCATGTCCCTGGTTATGTCAGTGGCCGTCAGTCAGCTCCCATCGAGCGTCAGTTAGTGTCAGATTGTCGTATTATGGCAGTCCCATTTTAAGCCGCTGATCACCGCCATTAGTAGTATAGGAAAAAAAATTCCAGTATATATACCATAGCTTGTGGACGCTGTACCTTTCATGCAAACCAATTAAATATACACTTATTAGGGGGTTTTTTTGTTGTTGTTTTTTTTACCAAAGGCCAAAATTTATGAAGAAATTTGATTTTTTTTTTTTTTTTAATTATTGGATATTTTACAGGATGCAAAGGATGGGTCCTGGATGGTGCATTTTTTTTTAGCACTGATGACTGTACTGGTCACTGGTCCCCAAAATGTCTCACTTAGTGACAGATTTGTGCGCCACAATGTCACAGTCCCGCTAAAAATCGCTGATCGCCACCATTACTAATAAAAAATATTTAAAAGGAAAAAGTCCCTAAATCTATCCCATAGTTTGTAGATGCTATAACTTTTGCACAAACCAATCAATATACACGTATTGGGGATTTTTTACCAAAAATATGTAGCAGAACACATATTGGCCTAAATTGAAGAAATTCGATCTTTTACATTTTTTATATTGGATATGTTTTATAACAGAAAGCATAAATATGTTTTTTTTTTTTTCAAAATTTATGGTGATCAAATACCACCAAAAGAAAGCCATTTGTGGGGGAAAAAAAGACACCAAATTTATTTGGGTACAGCATCGCACGACCGCACAATTGTCAGTTAAAGTAACGCAGTACCGAATCGCAAAAATGGCCTGGTATTAAGGGGGTAAAAACCTTCTGCGGCTGAAGTGGTTAATGAAATAGCAAAAAATAACAGTACAGGAACTGATGCCAGAGTGGGTAATCAGACGAGCCAGAAATCAGTGTAGTTAGGAGATAAAGCAGGAACAGGTATTGGAAGAGAAATCAGCCAGGCCCCTATATCGAAGTCGCTGATCACCGCCATTACTAGTAAAAAATAAATAAATAAATAACATTATAAATTTTGCGCAAACTAATCAATATACACTTATTGGGATTTTTTTTACCAAAATTATGTAGCAGAATACATAATGACCTAATTTATGAGGAAATTTGATGTTTTTAAATTTTCTTATTGGATGTGTTTTATAGCAAAAAAAATATATATTTTTTTTTTCAAAATTGACGGCCTTTTTTGTTTATAACGCAAAAAATAAAAACCATAGAGGTGATCAAATATCAAAAAGCTCTATTTGTGGGAAAAAAGGACAAATTGTATTTGGGTACAGCGTCCCACGACCGCACAATTGTCAGTTAAAGTAACGCAGTGTCGTATCACAAAAAAATGGCCTGGTCATGAAGGGGAGAAAAATCTTCAGGAGGTCAAGTGGTTAAATATTGGCTGTGAAAAATCTTCAGCACTCTTCTCTATGGTGTCCGTTTTGCTTTCTGTAAAAAATATAGGTGCACCAGGCATTTTAGGTTGTAACCCATGAATAGAGTCAGGGGAGGAGAGGCAAAAGAGTTTTTATGGCGGTTGATACCTGCCATTTCTAAGTAGTGGTGATAGCCTTTGTAAAATAAAATTAGAACAATGGCTTCCTTTGGCAACAAATAATATTCTTTCTTTCTTTTTAGGCCACTGAATTATGGGATCATAAAATACGAATATGAATGGCTGTTAAAATGGTTGTAAAGCCTAAACATTTTTTTTACCTTAATGCATTCCTTGCATTAAGGTAAAAAATGTTTAGGTGTCAGCATCCTCCCTCACCCCCCTCCCCTATTACTTACTGAAGCCCTGATTCGATCCAGTGATGTGCACATCTGAAGCTCTTCTCTCCTCTCCCCTCTCCCACTGGGAGCCATTGGCTCCCAGTGCTGTCAATCAAAGCCAGTGATGAAGGAACAGGGGGCGGGACCAAGTCCCGCTGTCTGTGTCAATGGCTTCCCATGGGGGCACTGGACAGAGAGGGGGCCAGGACCACCAGCGGGGAACCCCAAAAGAGGAGGTTTTCGACCACTCTGTGTAATTACACTGCACAGAGCAGGTAAGTATAGACGTGTTTGCTATCTTCTTTTTTTTTTTATATTTAACTTTACAATCATTTTAGGGCTAACAAAAACTGTTCTTTCTATAGATCATTGTAAATAAATGCCTATGCTGCCAGGCATATGAAAACGACCTGCTAGTTTCCGAATTCTATACAGATATGACCAGCTTTATGCACAAAAACAACAGCAATGGTACAAAGGAAAACAATGTAAATAATGTAAACTATGTTTCTAAAAAAGGGATTTTATTAAAACTTACCGTAAAATCCTTTTCTCTGAGTTCACTGACAGACGCAGCCCTCTGACATGTGGTTTATATGCACATCCTACTAGGAGTTAACTAGGCAAAAAGAAAGAAAGCAAGCTAGCCCCTCCCAGGGGGCCGTCCTCTCTCTCCCATATAACCCCCCTGCTCTGCTTAGCATATCAGTTCATAACAAGCCGTACAAACACAACGCAGAGGGGCGGGTGCTGCGTCTGTCAGTGAACTCAGAGAAAAGGATTTTACAGTAAGTTTTAATAAAATCCCTTTTTCTCTTCCGTTCACTGACAGACGCAGCCCTCTTTGACATGTGGGGATGTCCCAAAGCTGTGTCAGAAAAGAGGGGTGGGTAAACGACAACAACTGTACCCAACAGAAACCTCTCAGGAAGCGCCAGCCATGCCTACACTGCCGCCTGCAAAACTTTACGGCCAAAAGCAGCATCCGAAGATGCTGACACATCAACTTCATAAAACGTAGTAAACGTGTGCACCGAGGCCCAAGTGGCCGCCTTGCACACCTGTGACACCGAGGCCTGGTGTCTGAAAGCCCAGGAAGTGCTAACAGCCCTGGTGGAATGAGCCGTGACTGGGAAAGGGGGTACCTTGCCCCGAACAGAATACGCATGAGTCACGGTCTGTCTGATCCAACGGGAAACAGAAGCCGACGATGCCGCCAATCCTTTGCGCGGACCGTTCGTCAGTATAAACAATGCGTCAGCATTCCGAAAGGAGTCTGTAGCCGCCAAATACACCCGCAAAGCCCTCACGACATCCAATGAATGTAACTCAAATTCCTTAGGATGTGAAGGATGCGGACAAAACGAAGGAAGAACAATATCTTCATTAATGTGAAAAGAAGAAACCACCTTTGGTAAAAACGAACGAGAAGGGCGCAAGACCGCCTTGTCCTTGTGAAGGACCAAGTAAGGAGACTTGCAGAACAACGCTGCCAATTCAGACACCCGCCTAGCGGATGTAATGGCCACTAAGAAAGCCACTTTCTGCGACAGCAATTGTAAGGGAATATCCCCGATCTTCTCATATGGTGGCTTCTGCAGCACAGAAAGCACCAAATTCAAATCCCATGGTGCCATAGGTGACTGTACCTGAGGAGCCACATGGCGCACACCTTGTACAAATGTACGTATCAACGAATGTGACGCCAAAGGTTACTGAAAAATAATCGCCAGAGCCAAAATCTGGCCCTTGAGAGTACTCAAAGCCAATTTTTTATCCAGGCCCTGCTGCAAAAAAGCCAGGACCCTGGACACAACGTAAGAGCGGGGGTTCCAACCCCCCGCCTCACACCAAGCAATATAGGCCTTCCAGGTGCGCTGATAAATCTTGCGCGAAGTACACTGGCGCGCTTCAGCATAGTAGGGATCACGGAGTCAGAGACACCCCTATCCCTCAACAACTGGGACTCAATAGCCAAGCCGTCAAAGCCTGCGAGGGAAAAGCAGGGTGCAAGATGGGTCCCTGAGACAACAGATCTTCGCGCGGCGTAAGGCGCCAGGGAACATCTGCCACCATTCGCACCACGGCGGCGTACCACAGACGCCGAGGCCAATCCGGAGCCACCAGGATCATCGGAATCCCCTCCGCTTCCACCCTGCGCAGTAGCCGCGGTAGAAGCTTGATGGGAGGATAGGTGTACAGAAGACGATACCGACCCCCAAGGTGCTACCAGCGCGTCCGTGGCAACCGTCAACGGGTCCCTCGTCCTGCACACAAAAGGTTTTACTTTGTGGTTGAACCGAGACGCCATGAGGTTCACATCTGACGTGCCCCACTTGTGGCAAATCTGGCTGAACAGAAGACGAGATTCCTGCGCCGACCAGCGGCCCTGCACAGACAACTGCCCCAGGACCCCCCAGCCCGATAGCCTGGCGTCCGTCGTGACTATCAACCAATTCAGGGGAAGAAAAGACTTCCCCAACGTCAAGGCTGGGGTCCGAAGCCACCATGTCAACGATCCTCTGGTCTGAGAATCCAATCTGATCAACTGGTCTAGGGACAGTGGGGACTTGTCCCACCGAGACAGAATTGCTCGTTGAAGGAACCGAGTGTGACTCTGTGCATAGGGCACCGCCTCGAAGGCTGAAACCATGAGCCCCAACACCTGCATACAAAACCGTAAGGAAGACCACCGGCGTGACAGCAGGGTTCGCACCGGGCGGTGGCCGGAGGTAGGAACACCTTCGCCTGCTCAGTGTCCAGAATCAGACCCAGATTTTCCAGGCGACAGGATGGCGACACCGTCGACTTCTGCAGATTGATCAGCCAGACGAAGTCCTTTAACGAGGTCATGGTGATAGCCACATTCTCCTCCGAAGCAGACTCCGCTCTCAGGAGCAGGTCGTCAAGGTATGCTACCACCGCAATGCCCCTCTGCCTCAGTAGCGCCAGCACCGGGGCCACCAGCTTGGTGAACACCCGAGGAGCCGAGGCCAGACCGAAGGGAAGTGCCACGAATTGGTAGTGAAGAGCTCCCACCGCAAAGCGCAGAAAGCGCTGGTGCCAGGGACAAATGGGGACGTGGAGATACGCGTCCCTGATATCCAGGGACACCATGAAGTCCCCTTGGTGCAGGGCGGCCACAACCGAACAGACGGATTCCATCCGAAATTTTCTCGCTCTCACAAAGTGGACCTAAACGTCTTTAGGTCCAGAACTGGCCTGACCCCCCCCCCCCCTTTTTGGGGACCATGAATAGGTTTGAGTGGAAACCGTGAAACCTCTCCAACTGAGGTACTGGCACAATCATCCTCTGGTTGGAGAGTGCCTGAACAGCCCTTAAGAGGGCCTCCCGACACCCCTGAAGGAGTCTCAAGTTCGATGGGAAGAAACTGTCTGGGGGTAGAGTGCTGAACTCTATTCTGTACCCAGAGGACACCACTTCCTGCACCCAATGGTGACCTGTCTGCGAAGGTCGGGTGGGGGCAACCAATCATGCAGAGGAGGGCTTGTCCTCTGTCTTTTCATTCTTGCTCTGCCAGGGACGCTTCCCGACCCCTGCGGCAGGCTTGCCGGGCCTCGACCCCTTGCCCGCTGCGCCAGGGGCACAAAAAACCTCTTCTGACCCAAAGAAACAGGTCGCTGCTTGCGGCGGAACTCCCACCGCCTGGGCTCCGGAAGGAAAGTACTCTTCCCCCCAGTTAAATCCTTGATGATTTCATCCAACTGTGGCCCAAAGAGACGGCCACCCTGAAAGGGAAGATCCGCAAGACCTTTTTTAGACGCGTGGTCACCCGACCACGAACGTAACCAGAGAACTTGTCTGATAATGACTGCAAAAAGAGACATCTTTGACAACATGGGAAGCAGGTCCAGAGCTGCATCACACAGGTACCGAATACCCTGAAACAAATGGTCTGCCTTCTGCAACGCTTCCAACGTCCTGCCGCAGTCCAAATCATTCTGCAGCTCTGCCATACATTCAGACAGATATTGTGCCGCCATGGCAGATGCCAGGGCCGGCCGCATGGCTGATCCTGCCAACAGGAAAAGTGCCTTGGACACTGCCTCCGTCCACCTATCAGCTGGATCCTTAATCGAGGGGGACCCTTCCAACGGAATGGTCGTTGCCTTGTTCAGGCGAGCCACCGGAGGGTCCACTGTGGGGGACGCCCACTTCTTCACGAAACTATCCTCAACGGGATATCGTATAGCGAAGCGCTTAGGTAGGCGAAGGAATTCTGCGGACGCTGCCATTCCTGATAGACCAGGTGGTCAAAAAATGTATCATAAGGATAAGCCTTAGGCGACCTAGGTGGCCTAGCAGACGCGCAAACATATGCGGACGCTTGCGACTCCCCTGCCTGGTCCAGTCGCAAGGACGCACGGATATTAGAAATCAGTGCGGTCACCAGCGCTTTTTCGCGCACAACTGAGGCCCCCTGATCCTCTTCGTTGTTCGAGGGTACCAGCTCACCCTCACAGTTCCCCGGGGGTCCCCGTGACCCCCGAAGCCATTTCCGGTTCAGATTCGTCCCCTGAGGAACAAGGGGGAGGCGGGCGTTTTGTAGGGGCCCCCAGAGCGTTGCTCAGCCCCACCCGGGGAAGAAATTCCCCAAACACTGCCCTCAGCTGTTCCAGGGACACCAGGGCCCCCAGCGCAGGCTGCACTGCCGCTGACTCCTCCACAGAAGGGCCTGCAGGATCATCTACCATTGCACTACTGAAACTGACAGTCAAATTTAGAAAAAAAAAATGATCTGACACCCCCACAAAGCAGCCCCACCGCCGCCGCACAGAACGCCAGGGAGACCCCAGGAGGACTGCACCCACCGCTACCACACCCCAGGGACAGCCCAGCTATACTTGCTGTTTTGTGCCCACAGAACTGCTCCCAGCAGGAGTGCATAAAGGACCGCCGGAAATAAACGCCGTCTGTAGTCAGCCATGCTGTCCCAAGCGAAAAGGAAAGTAAAACTGCAGCAGCACGTTTTACACTGCTCCAGGGACATCCAATATGGCCGCCGAGATCATCCAAAAGAGGCCAAAGCCTGTGTGCAGGCTGCGACTACAGCAAAATGGCCGCCGCTGGCACTAGAGAGAAACCCTCAGTAAAATGGCAGTGGCTACGGCAAAATTGCGGCGATCCGCCGCAAAATGGCGGGGGATCGCCGCATGGCCTTAAAAAAAAACAACACAGATGCGGGTTTTAAACGGGGTGTGGAGTGGGGGGAGGGAGGTGAGGGAGGGGGGCTAGGACACCCAGGACACTAGCCCAGCGACCACCCTCCACCGGCCGGCCAGAAAATCGCTAAAGTACACTCAGCACCCCCCCTCCGCTCCCCTGGGGGGGAAGAGGGGGTCACTCACCACTCTGACGGGTGTAGCAGGTAGCCACCCGGTCGCAGAATTTCCTCCCCATCCGGAAAGGGATGCTGAAGGCCAAAGCCCCTGGACAGGCACCGAATCCGGTCACCGAGCGTAAATGGGGGTCACCCACTGGCCGGCCGCACGGAACGAGCACGATGCGGCGGGTCCCGCCACAGCATAGGACTAGCTCGCATCGGCCGGCCGTGCTGGGGAAAGTGCAGGATTCTAATTATCCTCTATGCCCCAGTCTGCTTCTTGATAACAGTCTTCATCAGATAGCTTGAAAAAAATAAAAAAGCGGTAGCAAAAAATATAAACCGCAGGTCCCATAAGGGAGCCAGGTCAACTCCTTGCACTAGGCATATTAAAACCGATATGCTAAGCAGAGCAGGGGGGTTATATGGGAGAGAGAGGATGGCCCCCTGGGAGGGGCCAGCTTGCTTTCTTTCTGTTTGCCTAGTTAACTCCTAGTAGGATGTGCATATAACCCACATGTCAAAGAGGGCTGCGTCTGTCAGTGAACGTAAGAGAAATCACACTTTTAGTCTCTGAACAAACAAAAATGTTCAATAATACAGCACACATTTCTGAATAAGAACATTTCAATATCAGTTTAGTTTTAAACTTATTTAAAAGAGATACAGCAACTTCAATCTCATGCTGCCAAACAATTTTCCTGGTACAAGGTGTGGAGTCTTTTATGCGCTAAGTTTGCAATAACATTTGTGTACCTTGCAGATAGCTTTCATTCTTACATTCTATTAATGTACTGACAAAGGGGAAGTGTATAAAAAGCAGCTCACCTGGGACTTATGAATAACATGATTTGCTTCCAGTTGGATAGCAAACTTCACACCTAGTTCAGAGGAAAATGATCCCATTGGAGATAAGGTGCCTGATGTCAGGACAATTGTGCGAACATTGCCACTTAGGTCGGAAAAAGCCTACAATAACAAAGGGCAGAGAAATGCCTTTTTATTTTATTACATGCAACACTTAACACTGCAGACAAAAACATATGCGTGCTACTGACTGGTAGATGTAGTTTGATGTGTTTGCTGCAAGGCAGAATGAGGAATCAACTACAGAACAGTGCAAAGCAATAGTATTAAAATTGTGTTTACTATTCATTTTTACTGTACATAAATATTATAAATAATTTAGATTACCAGAGTTGCACTAGGATAATTATAAAAATACTACAAATTGAACAGCTATATATAGTTCAACATATAGACTAACATAATGGACTTTGCAATGCAACGAAGAAATGTGTACATAAAAACTAAATAAACTATACTTCCCCATATCAAATAGTAAACAGGACAACTCTTTTGGAACACCAATTCAAAAAAAGGGTTTGGGCAAGACACGTTTCATACATTTCAATATTGATATACGTGTATTCATTCAACAATTCCGCTGCTTGAAAAATGCCTATTAAAGCAACAGAGGTCCCTTGTCCTAATGATCCTGTCAATTTCTTCAAGTACCAAAAGCACAGGTAATATCAAAGACAAGAATAACAATATTTATAGCTTTACAGCAACTTTGGTAAACCAATAATACACTAAGCTTCAAAAGCACTAAAAAGTAAGCACTGATTCAAGTTCCCCACAAAAAAACAATAGAGTGAAGAATTTTAACAGTTTTAAAGTAAAACTCAGGTTAGCCCCAAGATACTACTAATGACCATATAATATCTTACTGTAACCAAGAGCTGGATATTTACATCCCCTGCAATCAGAAGATGTTTTATGTTATTAATTATAATGCAGCTGCCTTCCTCTAATGTTCCAGTTTAACTGACCTGTCACTCTGGTAATAAGAGAGCAATGCATCTTGGGACATGTAGTTTATTTGCAAGGATTTGCCCCCTGGCTGCATTGGGTGAAACTACAACTACCAGCGGGCTGATGGAAAGAAGAGATTTCTTGGAGGAGAAGCACATTCTGAGAGAGACTATAAGAATCTAGGCTTTGGGCCTGGTGCGCTCTCTCGGGACTGGCGTGAATCTGTGTGCAGGGAATCTGTTGCTGGAAGCTGCAGTGGTCGGGGCCTACTTCTACAGCCTTATCAACCAGATACCTGGAGGGACACCAGAGGACAGCATGATTACCCTGTTCTACAACAGCCTTTAGGCCTTTCCTGTTCCATCCACCCTGCTGGTGTAACAGATCCGTGTGAGCCACGGTGTGGTGCGATGGAAGCCAGGGACCATCCCTTGAGCTATATACCGGGGAGATCATCATCATAATCTTTATCTACAACATCTACTTCTTTTGTTCTAGTGTGGTGAGCGGGTAAAAACACAGTTTAATAGACACTGTGTATAGACTTTCTCTACATTTGCTATTATCTCTGATGCAAAAGATCTGCTTACACACTGAGTATGGACACAGTACACAGACATCCATTCTATCCATTAATCTGCTGCTGCTTGTAGTTCTAAAGAGTTAACTTTGCTAAGTCAGTGATCACTGTGACGTTTCCTACTGTTTCTTCTACTATAAGAGTGCTGTTTCCTAATCATACTTCATCCCTTTTGGATTAGCTATTGCTGCATCAACCAATACTTCTAGCATACAACTAAAATTACAGAAAGCTAGCTGAATATTTATTGAATTGTCAAACAGTGACTCTGGAATACTTCTACTTCTCTCCCCACTTAGGAGTACATTACCTTGTTGAAGTTACCAAAGCTGCATTTCACCAAAGAACTCTCTATAAGAGCAGGTTGAATGGTGCTATAGTTACTGTTTGCTGGAGTTGTACTTGTTGATCTACTACCTTGCAGTTCTTACATGAGTGAGCAGTGGAGAGTGATCTGACACTAGCAGGAGTCATTCCTCTACTCTCCAGTGTCCCACTTACATGGGCAGTATATACATTTGTTTGGGTTTAAGAAAAGTAACATACATTAAGTGATATTTTGAACTAAAATGTGATATTTATTCCTTTTTCAATAATACTTTGTGTGAATAATTTCGCCCAACTGCGTCAAAATTCTTTCTCTGAAATATCTTCTGAGTAAGCGTTACTGATAAAACTCAATGTGGTGTACTTCATTACTGTTGTCATTACTTAAAGGGAAACAACAAAATGCTTGAACCCAGTGTGTCAGAGGACCCACAGGGTTAAGGAGACCAGACGGGTATTGATATTTCTTGCTGCCCTCAGGAGGGCAGCGCTACATTACCATAAAGTGTATCTAACCTAAAAACAAATCTGTAACCCTGTATATGGCACTTTAGATGTAGAGGCTGCAAACACACTTCCTATCCTCTTCATGCCCACACTCTTTTCTATCTATGGAGGTAACCATTATTGTCATACAGGCTGGATTCAAATGTGTCTGCAATGGCTAACCTCCATTACATGGTGGATTGATGGGACTATTACTTTACGCAAGAAAAATAAAGATGTGAAAAAGACATTGCATTTCTAGCAGGATAGCCTATAGCAGGTTAAGATATGCTTTAACCACTTGCCAACCGCAGTCTGACGGTGACAAGGTGGCTTGTTATCGCAAACAGCTGTCACGTTTCGGCGGCTGCGAGATCATTACCATAAAGTGTATCTAACCTAAAAACAAATCTGTAACCCTGTATATGGCACTTTAGATGTAGAGGCTGCATTAGTTTTCTTTTTCAGGATTTTTTTTTTTTATTTTGACCTGGTAATACTGCAAACACACATCCTATCCTCTTCATGCCCACACTCTTTTCTATCTATGGAGGTAACCATTATTGTCACACAGGCTGGATTCAAATGTGTCTGCAATGGCTAACCTCCATTACATGGTGGATTGATGGGACTATTACTTTATGCAAGAAAAATAAGGATGTGAAAAAGACATTGCATTTCTAGCAGGATAGCCTATAGCAGGTTAAGATATGCTTTAACCACTTGCCGACCGCAGTCTGACGGTGACAAGATGGCTTGTTATCGCAAACAGCTGTCACGTGACGGCGGCTGCGAGATCATGCACTGTGAGCGTGCGCGCGCCGCCGGAGGTGCGCTGCCATGCTCACTGTGTTGGAGGGGGCTAGGGAGCGGGTAGGGCGGACTCGATCGCCGCCGGCTACCCGCGATGGCCCCACCCCGCAGTGAGAGAATGGAGGTCCGTGTATGTTAGCACGGATCTCCGTTCTGACAAAGGGGGAAGGGCTGTGATCACAGGCTTCCTGTATATGGAAGCCGTGATCACTCCCCTCCCCCTGCCAGCCCGGAACCAATACAGTTAGAACACAGTTAACCCTTAGAGTGCCCCCTTCAGGTTAACCCCTTCACTGCCAATGGCATTTACACAGTAATCTGTGCATTTTTATAGCAGTGATCGCTGTATAAATGCCAATGGTCCCAAAAAAGTGTCAAAATGGTCCGACATGTCCGCCGCAATATCGCAGTACTGCTAAAAATCGCAAAACGCCGCCATTACTAGTGGAAATTAAAAAATAAATAAAAACTCCCAGAAATTAATTCTCATCATCTGTAAACGCGGCAACTTTTGCCCAAACCAAAATAAACGCAGATTGCGATTTTTTTAACCAAAAATATGAGGAAGAATATAAATCGGCCGAAACCGATGAAAAAAGTTTTTTTTATGTTTTTTTTGGGATTTGTATTTTAGCAAAAAGTAAGAAATATTGTTTTTTTTTGCAAAATTGTTGCTCTTTTTTTACTTATAGCGGCAATCAGAAATGATGCAGAGGGGATCAAATACCACCAAAAGAAAGCTCTATATGTGGGGAAAAAAGGACGCAAATTTAGTTTTGGTACAATGTCGCACAACCGCGCAATTATCAGTTAAAGCAGCGCAGTGCCGAATCGCAAAAAGTGCTCTGGTCCTAAAGTGTGAAATCCTTCCAGGGCTGAAGTGTTTAATATAATCTTGCATTATTTTTCCTAATCTTGCAGCATAGCATGCATAATGCATTTTTAAACATAGGTAGCTCAACGCATCAGTTTTCCAGTATAGATGACCGGTTACCACTGCTCTCTCTCTACCTCTCTTATACAGTCAAATCACCACAATTTGCCAAGACTGTAAATGCCATGCTGCAGCGCCAAGAAGAATTTGTTATGTGTGGCTTTTCAATTATAGTATCCACTTTAACACAAAAGTCCATAAAACTTGTGTTTTGGAATCACCATCTATTCTTTTTTTTTTTGTAATTACAAAAAAAAATAAAATAAAAATAAAAACAGTATAGGCAGACAGCTTGAAGCATTAGAAGTAACTGAGTGCAAGTTACCACGGCAGGATTTAAACACCAGAAATTCAGTGTATAAACCAAGGTCTTCTGACGGACACTTCTACGATTTCTTGGTCTTGCAAAGAAGCCATTTTCATCAGCAACATCTTGTCTGTTTGTCCATGTGTAAGATTGCTGCAGAGCAATTCTGTAGTCTTCTGCAAATCTGGAGAAATAAGTATATGATTACTTGTACTCACACAAAGAAATGCCTACACTAACAATTTATAAACCTTCTGCAGTGGCTACAATCAGGACTTGTATATAATTAAACCTCGCGCTAAGTCACTTGTGGCTATAGGACTGCTGCAACTTAATCCTGAATACTGGACGCAAACAAAACACTGTAAAAAAAAAATGCTGTCCCTTTAAGTGAAGAAAGATTTACAAACCAATACACATGATTAAAACATCAGTGCACAAGATTAAAAAATATACATGAAGGAAATCAGTGAAATGTTAATAAATTCATATAAATCACTAATATTGAAAAAGTGTATCAACGAATCACGTTTAAAAGTCCATAAACAATGAATTCATAATACAACATAAAGCGGTTGATTAACTAAAGGCAAATAGACTGTGCAACAATGCTGTTTGTTTTATTTTCCTTGTACGTGATTGGGTATTCTTTACAAGTGAAACTTTATCTCATTTACTATGCTCTGGAGCAGTGGTCTCCAAACTGTGGTCTAAGGGCCAGATGCCGCACTTTGCTTGCCTTTATCTGGCCCTTGGTGCATTATTCCTTCCACTGACACTAACAATGGGGCACTCTCCCTCCTACTGACAGCAGCAATGGGGCACTCTTCCTCCCACTGACAGCAGCAATGGCACATTGTTCTTCCACTGACCCCAACGATGGGGCACTATTTCTCCAACTGACAGCAGCAATGCCACACTGTTCCTCCCACTGACACCAACGATGGGGCACTATTTCTCCCACCGACAGCAGCAAAGGCACATTGTTCTTTCGCTGACACCAATGATGGGGCACTACTCCTCTCACTAATACCAATGATAGGGCATTGGTTATGTCCTCTGACACCAGAGCATTTTCTACTTCTACTGGGCAAAGTTGGGGGGGGGGGGGGGGGGGGGGGGGG
>BLSH010257296.1:771118-795729 GCA_018402905.1 Glandirana rugosa | reverse complement strand
ATAAAAAAAAAAAAAAAAAAAAGTTTATACCAAAATAAGTTTCAACTTACTATGTATCGTTTACCTTTATAAGGGTCCGTCACAGTTTTGTACATATTCTGTCTTTCCAGTTGTCGACTTACTTTCGTGTGTAATATTTGTAACTAGATTCTTGCAAGAGATTGTATACCGAGTTACACCGCTACCTCCCCACTCTCAGTATAGTCTCGTATTTAGGAAAAGGGTGTAAAAGAATATTTTAGAGTGTCAATATGTGTTATTTGTCTCTCTCTTCACCCCTCTTTCTTCCATCCAACGCCCCACCCCCTCCACTTTTTCTGATTCTTTCTTCGGGTTTTTCCTCCCCCCCCCCCCTCCCTCGACTGCTACCTAAGGTGCAGTTTTTTGCCAAAAGGACGTGGAATCCATCGTCAGCTCCCTCCCCCCCCCCCCTCCTTTTTGGGCTTCTTTCTTAGTCTTTTTCACCTCCCCCACCCCGCAACCTACCTTCTTTCTCCCCACTTCTCTCTCTGTTTATTGTGTATAACTGTGAGATTTTATAAGAAAATGTGGGAAAAGGATTTATGCTCTGATATGACTCTCACCCCTCCATCGCCACATTGAGCCATATGTTAGAGAACGTTCTTAGATCAATGTTTATAATGTGTGCTTTCATTCAGCTGTTGACCTTTCTGTCTTATACATGTTTTGACACTGCCTGGGAATATTTCCATTTGCTATGTATCATTCAACTTTGAATAAAACCATATTTGAAAAAAAAAAAAAAAAAAAATATATATATATATATATATATATATATATATATATATATATATATATATATATATATATATATATTATATATATATATGTCTCACTCATGTAGGGCTTAATCAGACGATGTTGTAGGGCCACGGCAACCCCTTTCCCAAGGAGCTGAGTGTGACCACAAAATGGTGGTGTGTTATGATTTACTCTGCATATTTGCATATTGCTCTAGCAAAATTACCTCACTGAAATCTTCAGGACTAGTTGAGTGCTGGCTTTCTTCTTTTTTTTGTTGTTGACGTGGGCCATTGTTAGCCGTGCACTCCCAACAAAGGAAGCAAAAGGGTGTGGTGCTGGATGGATTTGTTAAAGGACAAACCCGGACACTCCAGGAGATGAATTGATTTCAGCGATGAGTTTTATTAATAATCAAATCGCTAGAATCAATATTTTCCATGAAAAGGTTGACATTTCAAATTGAACTGTTTATAAATAGGTCCCTATGATGTCAGTTTTTTTGATAAATTGGAAATGGATTAGAACATCTGACAGCTTTCTATTGCTGTCTGGGTCCCCATTGCAGAGATTTAAGGCCCGTACACGTGGTACAATTATCGTCCGAAAACTGACGTACGACACCCCTGCCGTACAATAAACCGACCATTAGTATGCTCCATTCAACAGACGATTTTGAATCATCGTCCAAAAGAAGTTTTATGAGAAGACTAGAAAACGTTTGTTCACCGACAAGGCATCGTACGATTTTCGGCTCGTGTGTACAGAAGTTGGACAAATAAAAGTTGTAAGTACAAACATGGATGCTCGGAATCCTGGAAGTAGTCGCGTAAACCTGCGTCCGTAATTCACAATTCACATTCACCTGAACTTCCTCCTTATACACTCGTAGCACGTCACTACATTTGAATTTGTTGAACAATAACTTTACTCCCGTCAGTATGCTAGACAAAATCACGGACAGCCGATTTTGGGAAAAGTTGAACGTGCGGTTGTACGTCAATCGTGTCGCACTGTGTGTACGAGGCTTAACTCTCACTATTTGTCCTTTTTATTGTTATCATCAAAAGTGGAAGTAAAAGAAAATCCCTAATCTTGCGTTGTCCCCAGAACAGCAATAGAGGGGAAATCTTCCAATGGAGACACTAGTTCTGGTGACCTGAGGGGCCCCAATGGATTCCCTTAATTTGTAGGGATTTCCTATCACTTCCTGTCTTGGCTATGGGACAGAAAGTGAAGGTATATCTCCCCAATGAGGCACAGATGGCTAATGGTCTCTGAAACAAAATGGAAACAGAAAGCTAACCCTTGAGAGCCAAACAGAGGCTCAAACGCAGTAGCAGAAAGGAGAGGATTGGTCCCACAGAGAAGTTCACAGGGTTCCTTTCCCTTAGACCCTGGGATTTAAAAGTCATGATGGTGATGCCAGCAAATGAGTAGTAGGATCTGTCCTTGGAACAGAAAATCTGGACCATCTGGCAGTGCCCTTAAAGAGGGCAGAGGCTTTACTAAGTCAGCTTGCCCACATTTTCCTGTGCTAGTCCTAGACAATAAGGATCACCAGAAATGTGAAGCCTGCAGAGCAGACAAGAAATTGCTTTGAGGGGTGGATTGCATAGATAAGTTTGTACTAATCCCACATAGCCACCAAAGCACTGACTGCTTCCACTAGGGAATCCCTGTACTGCTTACAAACCGAACCATTCCAGTTTGTTGCCAAACTTGGGAGACACATCCAACATTCTCTACCTGCAAAGCAGGCCCGGAATGCCCCTGGGGGTGCAGGGACCATTCTTTTGGTTCCAGGTGCTGCTGGCTGAGGAAATCTGCCTGGCAATTGTCACACAATGACAAGGTGCAGCAGGAAAACTTCTGTTTCCTCCATAACTGTTGACATACATCAAATTCCTCTAAAGTCCCCTGAACTGATAAGGTGCCCAGGACTTGAAAAGCCTAAAGGAAAATTGTGGCCTGAGAAGTGTCCAGGACCAGACCTAGACATTTCAAGCGATAAATAAGTTCCAGCAATGATTTCTGAAGGTTCAGGATTCACTCAAACCTCACATATGGGCATTTAGAGATACGTTTTCCAACAGAGCCCACATTGACAGTTCCCTCAACAGGAGATAGTCAATGTATCCCACAACAGAGAAGCCACAAGAATGCAACCAAGCTAATACTTAAGAGAGCAGTTTGGTGAACATTCATTGTGCAAAAAAGAGGCTGAAGGACAGGGCCACAAACTGATGGAGTAGGCAGCCCATGGCAAATTGTAAAAATTGCTGGTATGCCTGAAAGATTGGCACATTGAAGTAAGCATCTCGGATGTCGACAGAAACCGCAAAATCTCCCTGGTTGAGGAAGGTGAAGTTTGGTGAATTCTTTTTTGGACTGGAGTACAAAAACATTCAGTACTTAGGGAATAATCTCTAAAGCAAAGCAGGGATAAGAAAAAGAGATCTTTAGTAAAAATCAGCACATAATACACAAATTACACATTGTTAGGCACACATTTAACCCCTTGATCACCCGAGATGTTAACCCCTTCCCAGCCAGTGTCATTAGTACAGTGACAGTGTATAGTATTAGCACTGACCTATGTATTCATGTCACTGGTGATGTCAATGGCAGTCCGTTAGTTCCCACCCAGCATCAGTGTCAGATTCCTGCATTATCGCAGCGCCATTATAAGTCGCTGATCACTGGCATTAGTAGTACAGTAATACCTCGGATTGCAAGTAATGCGGTATACAAGCGTTTCGCAATACAAGCTATTTTTTTTTAAAAATCCTGACTTGATTTGTGAACGCTGTCTCGCAAGACGAGCAGGATTCAAGCCCCCGATGTATATATTACCGTATGTGGCCAGAGGTCCGGGAGCGCTGGTGGCTCCCAGCGCTTCATGGAGAACTCAGAGACACTCCCAGCTGGATGGAGCAGGCGTAACTTGCATTGGAGCACCCGAAAGTGTCAACAGTTTCTGAGTGTCTCCAGCGCCCCCGCACCTCTGGCCACATACAGTACTGCCTACACGAGCAACCCCGCACCTCTGGTCACTTACAGTACTACATACACCAGCAGTGGTTGTGGAACAAATCATCCGAGTTTCCATTGTTTCTTATGGGGAAACTCGCATTGATATACGAGTGCTTTGGATTACAAGCATGCTTCTGGAACGAATTATGCGCGTAATCCAAGGTATTACTGTACAGGAAAAAAAAAATTCAGTATATATACCAATTAATATACACTTATTGGGGGTTTTTGGTTTTTTACCAAAGGCCAAAATTTAGGAAGAAATTAATTTTTTTTTTATTGAATAATGTACAGGAGGCCAAGGATAGGTCTTGGATGGTTGCTACATGTGACCAACATTTGGGTTATGGTCCCTTTAAGTAAAATGTTTTATGTACTTCGGGGTCTAACCCATGATGGGTGGGGAATTCTGGGATAGTCAAGTAAGGATCCATGCACACTAGTGTTTTATTAACCACTTCCCGACCGCCGTATGTAGAATGACGGCCGGGAAGTGGTTCAGTTATCCTGACTGAGCTTCATAGGACGCCCTCAGGATAACAAGCTGCCACGCGCCCAGGGGGCGCGCATTGCGGCGATCGATGGTGGTTCCATCCGAAGCACTTTACCATGTGATCAGACGTGATGTGATCACGGCTGGTCACAGTGTAACACAGGAAAGCCGTTTATCGGCTTTTCCTGTACTCGGGTCTGCAGACCTGAGTAGTAGAGAGCCGATCGGCTGCTCTCCTGACGGGGGGGGGGGGGGGTTTTGTGCTGATGATTTATCAGCACAGCTCCCCCCTAGGATCGTCACACTAGACCACCAGGGAGCCTGCCCAGGGACCACCAGCAATGTGCCCACCCAGGACCACCAGGGAGCCGACCAGGGACCACCAGGGAGACCACCCTAGACCACCAGGTAAGGGGCATAGTACCCAATATGAATGGCACTCAGTGCCACCTTCAAATGCCACCCTAGACCACCAGGGAATGGGCCCCTTTCAGTACATATGCCCACCAGTGCCCCTATCAGTGTCTACCAGTGCCCCTATCAGTGCATACCAGTGCCACATATCAGTGCCCACCAGTACCACCTACTAGTGCCCACCTATTAGTGCCCATCAGTGCCACCTATCGGTGCCCAGTGCTGTCTATGAGTGCCAATCAGTGCCGTCTGAGTGCCCATCAGTGCCGCTTATCAGTGTCCGTCAGTGTTGCATATCAGTGCCCTTCAGTGTTGCATATCAGTGCCCTTCAGTGTTGCATATCAGTGCCCGTCAGTGTTGCATATCAGTGCCCGTCAGTGTTGCATATCAGTGCCCGTCAGTGCTGCTTATCAGTGCCGCCTAACAGTGCTCATCATTGCTGTATATAGGTGCCTCATCATCACTGCCACCTCATCAGTGCCAATCAGTACTGCCACATCAGTGCCCGTCAGTGTAGCCTCATCAGTGCCCATCAGTGATGGAGAAAATCTACTTATTTACAAAGTTTTGTGACAGAAATAGAGAATTTTTTTTTTTCAAAATTTTCGGTCTTTTTTTGTTTATAGCGCAAAAAATAAAAACCGCAGGGGTGATCAAATACCACCAAAAGAAAGCTCTATTTGTGGGAACAAAATTATGAAAACTTTGTTTGGGTACAGCATCGCACGACCGTGCAATTGTCATTCAAAGCGCAACAGCACTGAAAGCTGAAAATTGGTCTGGTAGGAAATAGGAAAGTGTTCTAAGTGCATAGTATTGAAGTGGTTAAGCTCCTAGAAGCTATTAGCTTTTTTTTTTTTTTTTTTTTTTTGCTGCTCCTAGAATCTAAAATATTATTATCCTATGTGTCAATACACAACTACTTTAGACTATTAGCATTTTTGAGCTTCAGCATCTAGGAGCAGAAAAAAAAACAATGAATGCTCCTAAAATGGTACAAACTGTTTTTTTTTTTTTCTTCCTTTGTGTACTGCAACAAATGCTAATAAAATGATAATGCTTCTAAAAGCTACTAAAATGCTACTAGAAGCTGGCACAAAACTGCTATTATCAGCATTTTTCATCCAGCATTGTTTCTTCCTCCATCCTCCTCTATGCCCAGTAACTAAAAAAGAACACAGTCGGTGGGATGTCACATCTTGATTAATGGATGATCCACCTCTCCTAACAGCATGAGGACACAGGCTGTAGTGGAAATCTCCTCCTATCTGAAGACTCAGCACTCAGGCAGACCCTGCAGTTTATCATGTGGCCGTGGTATACAGATCAGCCAAAAAGGTATATAGTGGCAGTATTTTAATGTAAAAAGATTTAGAAGCTGTGGGCACTGGTTGGTGCGGATGAACTATTTTCATATTACTAGGTTTAGTAATGCTTCATATTACTAGGTTTAGTAACACTTCAAGCAGCCTCCAGGAAGCGGCACATAAGGAAGAAAGCTTTCAGTGCTAGTGGGTGGAGTAGTTGAGAAAAGACCTGGCAGTGTGCTGCATATGTCCTGAAAACTGACAAATATCTGAAGCTGGACACTTCTAACCCTGGGGTAAATCCCGTAAAAGAACTTTATGTTTCTTATATTTGTGCTGAAGATAAGCAGACTTTTGTTTTATGCTTTATGGAAAATAAGTCAGTTCCGTGTTGATGTTGAAAATGCTGTTTTGTTTGCTTTGAAAGAAGAAAAAAAAAAGCATCTTTATGTTTAAGAGAAATATATTTGCATATGGTGCCAGGGTGCTATACCCCTGAAATTTACAATATGTTTTATAGCAGTAAGTAAAATATATTTTTTTTTAATTTTCGTTCTTTTTTTAAATTTATATAATAAAAAATAAAACACCCAGAGGTGATCAAATGCCACCAAAAGAAAGCTCTATTTGTGTGAAAAAAGTTATATAGATTTTGTTTGTGTACAGTGTTGCATGACCGTTCAATTACCAGTAGCACAGTGCTGAATAGCAAAAAATGGCCTGGTCATGAAGGATGTAAAACCTTCCAGAGCTGAGGTAGTTGATCTAAAGAACTTAAGAGAGCTGGATATAGATATCTTGGTCTTTGCAGAGACACAGCAGAAAGACAGTAAGTGAGGAAACAAGGAGAAGGCAGGCAGCAAAATTTGTAACCCTGGGTAACCATCTCCTGTACCCAGGTATTAAGGATGAAAAGTGTTCAAGCATCCACAAAGGTCAACAAACAGCCCTCACAAACTGGAAAGAGGGGGCAAACCTTTATGCAAAGGAGGGTAGGTCTTAGGATCTGGTAAACTAGGAATGCTAGGCTTTGGGGGTGAATTGAATGCTAAAGCTTTGGGGATCCCGGCATCGAAGTCGAGGGAGTACAGAAACAAAAAGGAATGTTTCGTAACACTCAGAGAGGGAGATGACTTTGCAGTCTGCTCTTTAGGCTTCTTCCAATGGGGAAGACAGGTACTCTTGCCGCAGTCCATGCTTGATAATGTTATCAAAAGCTGGTCCAAAGAGACATTGTTCCTTAACCGGTTCCCAACTCGCTCTTGTACATCAACTGCTGCAGAGTGGCAGCGTCCCCTGAATCACTGTCTTTAAATGGCAGCTCGCGCATACCCGCCGGACTCTGCAGGAGTGGGCCTGCGGCTCGGGCGGACCCGATGTTCACCGGCGAGCCGCGATTGTTTAGGAGAGGCTAAACACAGCGGTTCTCCGCATTGTCAGGCAGCATGACAGAGATCTACTGATCCCTGTCACTGGGATCAGTTAGATCTCTGGTGCCCCTGACAATATCGCAGTCCCGATAAAATACATTTGTTGTTTTATATATTTTTTTTGGATTTGTATTTTAGCAAAAAGTAAGAATTTTTTATTTTTTTTGCAAAGTTTTCGCTCTTTTTTTGTTTATAGCGGTGATCAGAAATGACGCAGAGGTGATCAAATACCACCAAAAGAAAGCTATATCTGTGGGAAAAAAAGGACGCAAATTTGGTTTGGATACAACGTCGCTTGACCGCGCAATTGTCAGTTAAAGCGACGCAGTGCCGAATCGCAAAAAGTGCTCTGGTCCTTCCAGGGGTGAAGTGGTTAAAGGCCATGTGGATCAAAAGTTCACAAAGTTCCCTAAGCACTATCATAAAGTACATGAGAGAGATAAAATATAAGGCTTGCAGCCAACTATCACAGCTAAACTACTGCAGCCATCTGTTACCTGAAATCAACAAGCAAGGGAGGGATCAACTGCTGCAATGGCTAGACCTCTTTCAAGGAATTTTGAAAAGTTGGACGTGGATTGGCAAATCAAATAACAGCCAGGATTTGGGCATAGCACAAAACCCACCAGTGAAAACAGAGCTCTGGAAAACTATTCCAACTGCTTATCAGTTGAGTCCCTAAAGATAGGTGGATTTTCAACCAGTATAGTAAGCACCCAGATAAGGCATGGGTTGGACAAATCCACAATGGCAAAAAAGAATCCTAACAAAATTGATACAATGCTAACAAGCACTTGGGGGGAGAAAATAACTTATCAGGGTGTTTGCCATTTCCATGGAGAAAACTTTAGGGGGGAAAAAAAACGTGCAGATGGAAAGTCTTTGCAGCTTTTAGGAAATGTAAACAACCTTGGAAACAATAAAGTAAAAGCAACAGGCTGATTCCAGCTTTAAAGTGGTGCACACTGCGTCAATCAGAGTCAAAACAGTCTAATTTAGAGGTAATTGCAGATCCTCAGAAGTAAGTTCATTAGTCAAGAACTCAGAATCGGTCTCTGCGCTTGATGGCTTGGAAGATGCAAAGGCCATGGGTAAATCAGATACAAAATCTGCTGAGGAGGGCACAGGAACATGTTTGTGGGCCTCTGTGATTAGAGAAAGCAAGCAACAGTAATTTGAGTCAGTCTTGTATGACTGCAGTAAAAACTTCAGTTAAGACAGCAGGGGACCCAACCACTTCAACAAAGACTTTACAGCAGCTGAGTTGAAGAAAAAGCATCCCTCCTCCTAGGACACTGGCAAAAACTCTGGGCTGGCAAGTGTGCTTCTCTTTTAAAGGTCCATTTACACAAGCAGCACCTAAAAAAATGTACAAGTTGCCATTGTCTTAACCTTATTGTTTTGTATTTCTGAAGGATCCCATTTACACAACGTTAACCAGAAAATGCAATTTAATAACCACTCAATGAGCAGGTTATTTTGTCCCTTCATAACAAGAATCCTGATCACAAGCCTTTAACTACTTTGTTTTTAACTTTTAGGCCTCATGCACACTGGACATTTCTGGACGTTTTTACAGCTGCTGTTTTTGGCTGCAGACGTTTTTTTCTACAGTCAAACTCCCCATCAGGTTATCGTATGTGTTCATGCACACATAGGCTGTTATCAACTGTTTTTGACAGGGTCGTTTTTGAGCTGTAAAAAAAACGCAAGACCGGTGGGTTCTGAGAGATGTTTTTCAGCTGTAAAAACGATCTAACGCGGAAAAACACGCAATAACGTGGCTTAACGTTGTATACACAGCGTTAAGCCTCGTCAGGCATTTCTCTGTCTCTATTCAAAATCAAAGGTTCCCTATGGGAGCCCATTGATTTGAATAGAAGTCGCACCAGAAGTCGGATCACCCGACTTGCGGCGCGACTTGTGTGCGGAGGATCTTGAAGGGGAAC
Organism: Glandirana rugosa; assembly: GCA_018402905.1. NCBI lineage: Eukaryota > Metazoa > Chordata > Amphibia > Anura > Ranidae > Glandirana > Glandirana rugosa. The sequence continues at coordinate 786,337 of BLSH010257296.1, read as the reverse complement.
CTCGCAAAATTGAAATAAAAAATTGCGTAGGGTTCCCCCCAAGACGATACTAGACCCTACGGTCTGGTATGGATTTTAAGGGGAACCCCGCGACAAATTTTTTTTAAAAAATGGTGTGGGGCCCCCCCCCCCAAAAAATCCGTACCAGACCCTTATCCGAGCACACAACCTGGCAGGCCAGGAAAGGGGGTGGGGACGAGCGAGTGCCACGCCCGGACCATAACAGGACACATGCCCTCAACATGAGGGTTAGGTGCTTTAGGCCAAGGGGGCCCTGCGCCACCCCACCCCAAAGCACCTTGGCGTACCCCTGAACATTCACCTAAAAAAAATTGTAAAAAAAAAACACTACACGGCTTTTTGAAATATTTTATTAACTCAGCTCCGGCATCTTCTCCCCTCTCCGGCGTCTTCTTTCTTCTGCTCCTTTGAGGGGCTTTCTTTCTTCTAAGGGGTTTTCTATCTTCTGCTTGGTCTTCTGTCTTCTACTCCTTTGCTACTGTCTTCTCCCTCTGCTCTTCTTTCCATGTTGATACGATGCGATCTCCCACACTAATGGTGTCTCCGTGCTCTACAGTGACATATATTGGCATGGGGCGGGGTCAGCCGCTGATGTCTTTCGGAAGGTCCCCCCCCTTATGTCACGGGGCGGGGTTGTGATGTCATAAGCTGCGGGGCTTCCAGATGACATTGAGTGGCCCCGCCCCATGCCAATATAAGTCACTGCAGAGCACGGAGACACCATTTCTGAGGGAAATTGCTTCGTGTCAACATGAAAAGAAGAGCAGAGGGAGAAAACAGCGGCAAAAGGGCAGAAGACCAAGCAGAAGACCCCTCAGAAGAAAGAAAGCCCCACAAAAGAGCAGAAGAAAGAAGACGGAGAAGAGCCGGAGAGGGGAGAAAATGCCGGAGCTGATTTAATAAAATATTTTAAAAACTGCGTAGTGTTTTTTTTACACTTTTTTTTAGGTGAATGGGTAGGGGTACAATGTATTTACATAGGGTGGGAGGCCGGGATTCTGATAAGCCCCCGCCCGCAGACCCCTGGTCCTCATCAACATGGGGACAAGTTGCTTTGGAAAGGGGGCGCAGGGCCCCCCTGCCCCAAAGCACCTACCCCCCCATGGTGAGGGCAAGTGGCCTGGTATGGTCGGGGGGGGGGGCCTCGCTCGTTCCCACCCCCTTTCCCGGCCTGCATGCTCAGAGAAGAGTCTGGTATGGATTTTGGACCCCACGCCATTTTTTTTCCCCTTAAAATCTACACCAGACCAAAGGGTCTGGTACCGTCTTGGGGAGGAACCCTACGCAAAATGTTTTCTTTCATTTTTGCGGGGGTTCCCTTTCAAGACCATCATGATCCGACTGCTGGTGCGACTTCTATTTAAATCAATGGGCCATAGGGAACCATTGATTTGAAAAGAGGCATGAGAAAGGCGGCTTAAAGCTAGCTAGCTAACGCTGAAAAAAATTCACTAAAAGCTACTGACATTTTTAGGATGTTTTTTTAATGCCCTGTGTGCATGAGGCCTCATGCATAAAAAGAGTGTCCATTTTGCAGTAAGAGGAAAAGGAAGAACTTTTTTTGTAAAACAGCAATGCTTCTTTACTACTTTGTTAGTTGATCACTGTCAAATGTCAGCAATCATTAAATGGGAGTTGAAACCTTTGGTTTTTCAGCACTTGCAAGTCCTTTACCCATAGGAAGCCACACACTCTGTGACTCAGACCTCTGATAGGCAAAATGTAAATGAAGCTTGTAGTTTCACTACACTGCATGCATGACATGAAAGAAAACGCTGGCATGCAGTGAGTATCTATAAATAGGGATCTCCTAAATACTACAACATACAATACAATAGTCCTCTGTGCCCCATAGACACCAGCATTACAATTAAAGTCCACATACGTGCTACTGAATGGGCAACTTAGACATATTATATGCTCTTTATTCAGGGCTCAACAATTCCCAGTCGTAAGGTCGCCATGGCGACCAGAAATCGCGTCCTGGCGAGCAGCACCTGATCCTTCTCTCCCCTCACTATCTAACAGCATCTCCAACTTGGTGAAGAGCCATTCTCTGCCTGAGGCTAGCTGACAGCTGTTAAATATAAACAAAACTCCAGGCAGCCTGCCAAGTTCTCTGATAACTATAAACACAAAAGATACAAAAGTATTTTTTCGTTCTTTTATCGAAGGAAGCCTGCAGATAAGGGAAGTTTAACCACTTAAAGCGGAGGTCCGGGCTAAAAAAAAAAATTAAAAGTCAGCAGCTACACATACAGTAGCTGCTAACTTTTAATATTAGGACACTTACCTGTCCTGGAGTCCAGCGGTGTCGGCACCCGCCGCCGATCTTCGGATCGGGTGACGGGTGCAGCCGCCTCCATCGCGGGTAAGGGAACCCGGACGTGTAAGCAGTACAGCTTCACGCCGGGCACCTTACCGCGCATGCGCGAGCTCTGCCGCGCTCTGCTACTGGCCAGGCGGCCAGTAGCAGAGCGAGCAGGGAGGAGGCAGCCGGGCTTCTGACGTCAGCGGCCGCGTCCGCTGGCCAGAGCTCCCGGAAGTGTGGAAAAGGACACCTGTCTAAAGACAGGTGTCCTCTTCCCCCTCCCCCCTGAAAGGTGCCAAATGTGACACCTGAGGGGGGGAGGAATACAACCAGCGGAAGTTCCACTTTAGGGTGGAACTCCGCTTTAAAGACTAAACCTTTTTTGACACTTGCAGCTTACAAGTAAAAATCCATTTTTTTTTGCTAGAAAATGATTTAAAAACCCCAAACATTATAATAGATTATATATATAATTTTTTTTTTTTTTTAAGCAGAGAACCTAGAGAATAAATTGGAGGTTGTTGCAATATTTTATGTCACACGGTGTTTGCGCAGCGGTCTTTCAAAGGCAATTTTTTGGGAAAAAATACACTTTAATGAATTACAAAAAAACTAGTAAAGTAAGCCCATTTTTTTTTTGTATAATGTGAAAGATGATGTCAGGGCTGGTGCAAGTATTTTTGACACCCTAGGCAAAACCTAATTTTGCCGCCCCCCCTTGGCTCCACCTCTTACTCCACCCCCTTTTCCCTGCCCAGCCTGATCAGCGCCAATGAATTGCAGCCTGATCAACACCAATCAAATGCAGCCTCACCAGTGCCCATCAAATACAGCTTCACCAGCGCCAATCAAATGCAGCCTCACCAGTGTCCATCATATACAGCTTCGCCAGCGCCAATCAATACAGCCTCACCTGTGCCCATCAAATACAGCTTCACCTGTACCCACCAAATACAGCTTCACCTGTGCCCATCAAATATAGCCTCACGGGGCGTGGGGAGGGAGGGGGAGTATTTGGCAGATCAGTCACTATTTCTATATACATTTGCAAATGGCATGTGATAATACAATCTCATTATCTCAGTCAGAGAGTGTTAGTTTTTACATGAATCAATGCAAAGCAGCCAGTGACAGATTAACAGTGGCCAGGCGCCCCTAGGTGGCAGTGCGCCCTAGGTGGCCGCCTACTCCACCTAGTGGTTGAGCCGGCCCTGGATGATGTTACACCGCGAGAATCGTGATCTTTATTCTAAGCAACAAAATTGTGATTCTCATTTTAGCCAGAGTCGTTCAGCTCTACTGTGTGCTATGAGGTGGAGGAGGGGAGATGAGGCAGCTGGACATGCATAAGAGTCTATGTCCTCTGATAAAGCCCTGTGTACAATCAACAATTACCACTCCTTATGTGCAGCTGGGCTCTAGTATTTCATGGTGACCAGAATTCCACCAGGGCAATGAAAAGTACATTTTTTGTATTTTATTTAAAGTGTGACTAAGGCTTCATTTAGATGTGCAGTTGGGTGGTAAATATGTGCAGTAGAGACATGTTTTTCCACCCACCAACGGCCACCCTTAAGCTCCGTTTGGCAGCAGATGAGGGCGTTTCACATGTCACAGACACGATGCATTAGGCATAATAAGGAGTTTCCCCCTATAACAGGTTTTTAGTGTCACCCTTTCTGGCCAGACTATAACTCTGATGTAACGATGTTACACTGGAGTTATTGACTGGCTGCTCTGCTTTAAGTTAGGGTTAGGAGGGCGCAAATTACTTGCCTCAGCCCGGGGGGCTGCCAACCCACACTACACTAAAAAAAAAAAATGTCTAAACGTCCGTGGGAAAAAAAATCCCATTCATTGGGGCTCCTCCCCAACCCCCTTCCCCACAGTGTAAAGCTCAAATTCTAATTTATGACTAGGTTTCCAGTAAAAAGGAATTTTACTTAGCTAATCCTTTGCTCCTACAGGTTCCCTTCACCTCATAACACCATTCCCCACAGCCCCCTATTTATCGAGTTCCCGCCTAGCCTTTAACAATATGATGGCTGGAGGGCGTCTCTTCGATCCAGGTGGACACCAAATGACGTCCTCCCGGATCGCGGGCCACGCAGCAGCGTAATCTGTCACCGGCTGCATCCACGGGACACATTCGATGACTGATCAGTCACGCTGCCGGTACCATGTGACCGACATGACCAATCACACCAGGTCACATGACAGTTGTACACAATGGATGGCTTCCTTTCATGTTATCCATTGTGTAAAATTGTGTTGCTAGCTGTGATTGGTCAGTGTGATCACATAGTACAGATGGGCCAATCACAGCCCATCTATACCATGTGATTAGCTCTGGCCAATCACAGCTAATCAAAACAAAACAATTTGAATGAATCAGTTTCATTCAATAAAATGCTTGCTTATAGCAATGTAATGCACTGCTATAAGCAATCATGTGTAAAAAAAAGTAAAAAAAAACCTGATCATTTTCCCATAGTATTACAATGTTACTATGGTAAAAAAAATTGAAAAAAATTATTAAAATATTTATTTTTCATACTGTCACCAGTCCGTGATGCTGATCACCTCCACACCAGGTAAATGATAACGCTGTACTTCATTGGTGACCGTATGTAAAAAAACAAACAAGGAAAACACATTTTCAAAATATTCTGTCATTTTTTAATTTATTTAGCAAAAAGTAAAAAACCCAGTGGGGATTAAATACCACCAAAAGAAAGCTCTAGTTGTGTGACCAAAATTATAAAAAATAGGATTTTTTGACTTACCGTAAAATCATTTTCTCTGAGTTCATTGACGGATGCAGCCTCTCATTCGTGACATGTGGGGTTTATGCACCTTTCACTAGGAGTGGACTAGGCAGAACGTAGTTCTGCTAAAAGCAGACACAGCCCCTCCCAGGGGGAAGTCCTCACTTGGCATAACCCCTCGTAACAAGCAGTACAAACTCAACAAAAGAGGGGTGGGTGCTGCGTCCGTCAATGAACTCAGAGAAAAGGATTTAACGGTAAGTCAAAAAATCCTATTTTCTCATTCGTTCAGTGACGGACGCAGCCTCTCATTCTTGACATGTGGGGATGTCCCAAAGCAGTGTCACAACGAGGGGTGGGCAACAACAACAACAGTACCCAACAGAAGAGTTCTCCGGGAGGTGCCAGACGCGCCTCACACCACCACCTGCAAATCTTTGCGGGCAAAAGCAGGATCCGAGGATGCTGCAACATCAACTCTGTAAAATTTTGAAAAAGTGTGCACCGAGGTCCAAGTGGCCGCCTTGCACATCTGAGAAACCGACGCCTGTCGGAAAGCCCAGGAAGTACTAATCGCCCTGGTAGAGTGAGCCGTGACTGGAAAGGGGGCTCCTGGCCCCGAACAGCATACGCACGCTTCACCGTCTGTCGTATCCAATGGGAAATAGTGGCTGATGAGGCCGCCATCCCCTTGCGCGGACCATCCACAGCGACAAACAGCGCATCCGGCCTCCGAAAAGAGGCCGGGGCAGCCAGATACACCCGCAGAGCCCTAACCACACAGAGGGAATGCAAAGCAACCTCCTTAGGATCAGATGGGCGCGGACACAGCGAGGGGAAGACAATATCCTCATTGATGTCAAACGAAGAGACCACCTTCGGTAAAAAGGATGGAGAAGGGCGCAAAACCGCCTGGTCCCTATGTAGGACCAAGTACGGAGACCTACAGGACAGAGCCACCAGCTCAGACACCCGCCTAGCGGATGTAATAGCCACCAGGAAGGCCACTTTCTGCGAAAGCAGCTGCAGGGAAATATCCCTGATATTTTCGAAAGGCAGCTACTGAAGCACTGAAAGGACCAGATTAAGGTCCCAAGGCTCCAAGGGCGCCCGTACCTGGGGAGCAACATGACGAACCCCCTGGACAAAGGTACGAATCAACGAATGCGTCACCAAAGGACGCTGAAAAAGAATCGCCAGGGCAAAAATCTGCCCCTTAAGCGTGCTCAATGCCAGCTTGTGATCTAGGCCTTGCTGAAGGAAGGCCAGCACCCGAGCCACTGAGAAAGAATGGGGATTCGAACCCCCCACCTCGCCCCAGGCAATGTAAGCCTTCCAGGTGCGGTGGTAGATCTTACGCGAAGTGGCCTTACGCGCCTTAAGCATAGTGGGAATTACAGACCCAGAGAGTCTCCTATCCTTTAACACCTGGGACTCAATAGCCAGGCCGTTAAAGCCAGTGAGGGTAAAGCAGGGTGCAAGATGGGTCCCTGTGAAAGTAGGTCCTCGCAAAGCGGGAGCCACCAGAGAACATCGACCACCATCCGCACCACGTCGGCGTACCAAGGACGCTGAGGCCAATCTGGCGCTACGAGAATGGTTGGGATCCCTTCTGCCTCTATCCTGCGCAGTAGGCGCGAGAGCAGCAGAAGCGGAGGGAAGGCATAGAGCAGCCGATACCGAGACCACGGAGCCACGAGGGCATCCGCCGCGTCTGCCAACGGATCCCTTGTTCTGCTCATGAAGGCCTGCACCTTCTGATTGAGCCGGGACGCCAGTAGCTCCATGCCTGGCGTGCCCCATTTTTGACAAATCTGACGGAACACCTCTGGGTGCAGGGACCACTCTCCCTGATCCACCCGCTGGCGACTGAGGTAGTCCACCTGCCAATTTGCGATGCCCGGAATGTGAACGGCGGAGATTGCCGGTACGTGAAGCTCTGCCACCACAGAATGTGGGCTACTTCTGACATCGCTGCCATGCTCCTCATTGCGCTCTGATTAATGTAAGCCACCGCCGTGGCATTGTCCGACTGGACCCGAACAGGACGACCGTGCAACCTCCCCGACCAGTGGGAGAGGCAAAGCCTGATCGCTCGAAGTTCCACCACATTGATCGGGAGACGGGACTCCTCTGGGGACCAACGATCTTGGGTCGACAACAGCCCCAGGATCCCCCCCTAGCCTGATAGGCTGGCATCCGTCGTTACCACCGTCCATTCCACGGGTAGAAACGACTTCCGCAGCCCCAAGACCGGGGCCCGCAGCCACCAGGCGAGGGAACATCGAGTCCGGTGATCCAACCTGATCACCCGATCCAGGGAGAACGGAGACTTGTCCCATCGCAGCAGAATTGCCCGCTGCAGGGACCGGGTATGACTCTGGACATATGGCACTGCCCCGAAGGTGTAGACCATCAGCCCCAACACCCTCATGCAAAATCTGAGAGAGGACCACCGCTGGGACAGCAGGGCCCGCACCGCTACTTGGAAGAAACACCTTTGCCCGCTCCGTGACCAGGACCAAGCCCAGATATTCCAACCGGCGCAACGCGTCAGTACCGACTTCGGAAGGTTGATCACCCAGCCGAAGTCCCGCAGGGAACCAAGGGTGATGGCCAAAATGTCCCTCTAGGCTGAGGACGACTCCGCCCGCAAGAGGAGGTCGTCAAGATAGGGCACCACTGCTATGCCCCTCTGCAGCAGAAGAGTCAGCACTGGGGCTAAGAGCTTGGTGAAGACCCACGGGGCAGAGGCCAAACCGAACGGAAGGGCCACAAACTGGTAGTGGAGATCCCCTACCGCAAAGCGCAGGTGGCGCGCACATATGGGCATGTGCAGATACGCGTCCTTGATGTCCAAGGAGGCCAAGAAGTCTCCCTGACGAAGCGCTGCCACCACAAAGTGGACAGATTCCATTCTGAATTTACGTGCCCTCACGAAGAGGTTGAGAGCCTTCAGGTCCAAGACAGGCCTGACCCCATCTTTTTTCGGAACCACCAAAAAGATTTGAATAAAAACCGCGGAAACGTTCCGCCAAAGGGACCAGAACAATCACCCCCTGATGGAACAGGGCTTGCACGGCCCCAAACAGGGCCTGCTGTCGCCCCGGGGGAAGCCTCCGATTGGAGGCGAAGAACCTGTCCGGGGGCTGGGTACGGAACTCTATCTTGTACCCAGACTAAACCACCTCGCACACCCAGAGATCCGAGATGCGAGAGGTCCACCGGTCTGTGAACCGCAAGAGCCGTCCCCCACCCGAACAACGGTCGGGGGCGACCCATCATGCGGAGGAGCACTTCTCCTCCGCCTTCTCGGCCTTACGCTGCCAGGGACGCTTCTGTCCCCCGTCCCCCCCCCGCGGAGGCCTTAGCAGGCTGAGAGACCTTGTTCAAGGCGCAAGGCACACAAAAAACCTCTTTTGAGTAGGGAAGGAAGGACCCGCCCTACGCCGGGGCTCCTTACCCGCTTCTAGGCTCCAGGAGGAACATACTCTTCCCCCCAGTGTAATCCTTGATGATCTCATCCAGGGAAACCCCAAAAAGATGACCCCCCTCAAATGGCAGGTCCGTCAGGCCCTTCTTTGACGCCTGGTCCCCCGACCAACATCTAAGCAACAGCAGACGTCTAATTATGACTGCGAACATGGACAGTTTCGACAGCATGGGAGCCATGTCGAGGGCCGCATCACAGAGTTACTTAAGGCCCTGAAGCAGCTGGTCCGCCATTTGCACAGGTTCCGGAGGGACCTGGAGAGTCACCAAAACTTGGTGCACAATGGCCGCCCATTCTGTAAGCGCCTGTGCCACCAACGCTGAAACCAGCGCCGGCCACATGGCCGACCCTGCGACCAGGAACATTCTCCACCCGGGAGAAGAATTCTTCCAGAATGGCCGTTAACTTGTCCAGCGGAACCACAGGTCCAAGCGCTCCGATCCCCACCGGAGACTTCTGGCTGGGAAGCACCTGCTTCAGCCGCCATTGCACCGCACCCCGGAAGACACCCACAGGCCGGACCGGGCGCACCACACCACCCCTCAAGCTGCCACACTAGGGCTCCAGAGGCACCCAGGAGGACGCACCACACCGACCCAAAGAGGTGCTGCTGCTAGCGCTGCTGTAGCTGCCCGTAATCACCCTGCTGCTGCTCCACGTGTAGGAAGCTCATCCGGCACAGCCCGGCGCCAAGACATCCAGGACCGTCCATCCAGCCAGCGAATCTGGGGGGGAGACAAAATAGTAAGGGGTAGGAAGCATCAAGCCCACCTATGCCCTAAGAAGGGGGACACCACCCGCCTGCCCCCCCGCACGGGAAGCGTACTCACCATTCTGGACGGGCATAGCGGGTAGCCACCCGAGGTAGACCTGCCGCCCTGCCGGTTTGGGGGGGAGCTGCCGGCCACGCAACACCCATGACGTGAGCCCCGGTCCTAAGTGTGCTGGCGCCCCGCACAGAACTAGGCCCGACGTGGCCGACCCCGCGTACCGCTAAGGGTTGGCTCGCATCCGTCGGCCACGCTGGGGAGACTCCCTGGATCTAGGATATCCAGCCTGTCACCCAGCTGGCTACGTGATTGCATTCTCCATAAGCATCGTGAGAAAAAAAGAAACAAACGGGGAACCGCAGATCCCAGCAAGAAGCCAGGTTCTACTCCTTGCACTAGGCAGAAAAGTTGCTGAGCAAGGCAGGAGGGGTTATGCCAAGTGAGGACTGCCCCCTGGGAGGGGCTGTGTCTGCTTTTAGCTGAACTACGTTCTGCCTAGTCCACTCCTAGTGAAAGGTGCATAAACCCCACATGTCAAGAATGAGAGGTTGCATCCATCAATGAACGAATTACAAATTTAGTTTTGGTACAGTGTTGCATGACCACGCAATTGTCATTCAAATTGCGACAGTGCTGAAAGCTGAAAATTGGCCTGGGGAGGAAGGGGGTAAAAGTGCCCAGTATTGAAGTGATCAAGATGCCCTGCCAGCAACAGTTCTGCATTATACTTGAGGACATTGAGGGACCACCCACAACCCAGAGTGTCAAAGAGAAGAGCTGGGCACCAACTGCAAGAGATTTGAGGTATAAAGTAAAGATCCTTTTTAATGGTAACCTAGGCATAAATAAGCATATGACCCCTGTAGTATGTGTGTGTGTGTGTGGGGGGGGGGGGGGGGCGTCAGGGCAAGGCATTTTTCTCCTGATTCAGCTTTAAAAAATAAATAAGTATCACCATGGAAAAGCACGGATAACAGAATTATTTAGCAGAGCAGAATAAAAACTTAGGGCACACATAACAGCATGACCCTTTATCACAATCGATTCAGTCGACACTTACCTGTTATTATGGCGAAATAAGTAATCTAACACAACAAACAATCCTTTTAACACCATTTGTGTTTGAGAGCTGAGTACTGGCACTTTCACTACAGTTTCCTGACCATTCAACATAGTTGTCTTTTCCTCCTTCTCAAGCACAGCTGAAAGATTACCCTACAGCAAAATAAGAAAAGAGAAGCATTTCTGTTAATATGCAAATGATAAAAACATTAAAGATGAACTTTGTGCACACAGACTTTCACTTAAATATATTCCTCAATAGCCACAAAAGATATAAATCTACTATGTCTGCCCCCTGCAGGCTGCCTGCAGAAAAATACAGGGAGTTGGTATGTACAAGAGAAATCACCCTGCACAAGGAAGCTCTCGCACAGAGACAAAGTTTCATGCTGGATTAGTGCACAGACCTGAAAGAAATACATAAAGTACACCAGGATTCTAGTTAGAGTTGTTCAGCTTTAAAGCCTAAGTTCCACCAAAATAAAATAAACAAAAATCAGCACAAGGGACATGACTTATTATTAATCGGATGTGTCCCTTGTGCTATCTCCTGGATTACTTGAAATCTTAATTCCCCAAGCACCGCTTCCCATACACACACATACACACAACCACACAGTTGTGCGATCTTCTGGGGCACTGAGGATTAATAGAACTGAGGGAGTTCGGACAGACACTCATCAAGTGCTGACTATGGCCCCCCTTTCCGCCAAGCTTATTAATTCATAACTGCATCTTCTATAAATGAATAATTCAGATTAATAGTAAGCCATGACCCTTGTGCTAATTTCTGGGGTTTTTTGGGCTAATCTCGGGCTTCAACAGATAAACCTAAATCAATATTAGTAGAGACAAAAACAGAAAAAAATGCATAACAAAATGAAGACACCCAATAAGACATAACTCTACAAGGCATTTAAAATAGTTAAATTCCTAATAGCATTTTTTTTTAATTGTTTTTGGGTAAGTTTTTATTAGTTAGTATTTTTTTCTTTAATAAGTAGGTTGTGATGGAACCACTTGGGCACCCCGACGGTGCTGTCTAACGCCAGCCAGCGCCTCCAGCTCTCCAAACCGCTCCGAGCAGACAGAGAGCTAATACCAGCCCTTTTTACCCCAAACATCATACACAGAAAAGATGTGAGGTAAAAACCAAAGTAATTACTTTTACTGAACTCAGACACATACTTTATACCCCACAGGAAGACACCCCCCTCCTGATTATATTACCCTAACAATACAAACTGTACACAGGAAAATTATCATCATAGCTAAACAACAACCAACATGTACAGTACTATAAACATTAAATTAATTAAACAACTAGCCACCTGGACAATGTTGTGATTAATCAGATATCCCCACTTCAGGTTAGACTTTCTGGCTTCAAGCTCACAAAGTATACTACATTTTATCATAAGTTCAACATCCCCACAGTAGTTTGCTAGCAGACAATAGGTGAGTTAATTAGCATAATTAACAATGTAAACAGTGATCTCACAGTGATTCTGTTTTTTTGGTCATATTCAGCAGCAGCTTGTTTCCCCTGTCTGGTGACTTGCACTTGGCTCCGGGGGACAGTCTGGTCGTCTAAGCCCGGGAGCCGCGATGCATACTCAGGCTCCTCCCTCTCCTCTTCCCCATTCCCTCCATCCCATGGGAGTGGCCGGGGGATTGGGCGGGCTTTGACTACGCATCGGCGCCACACACTCCGCTGCATCCTGACGTTTGTTGTGGACGTTGGGATGTGGGCGTGCCGTTCATCTACAACCTATCCCGTGGGGAATGCTTGGCACCACACGGACGGCAGCCGCCGCCCGTTTAAAGGTGCCGCCCCGCACCATTAGGTCAAGTGTGACGCTGGTGGACGTGGGTAAACATATATGCCGGATGCACACACTTTTACTTTGCTCACGGTCTTCACCCCTGTCGGTCACTCAGATGCACTTCACATGCTGCACGCTCTTTGCCTATGGAAGCTCAGGTAATTACCAGCTAATACTGTCATGGTGCTGGGTCCCATTTGCTCACATGGGGTCAGCCCTACACTTGTCTCCTTAGACCACAATTTTTGGTTTCTTTTCATCACTTCTTATACTCCCATGGTCGTGGGTCCCTTCCAACCAGTTCCTTCTTTTTACTTTACACACTTCCTTGGTTACCCCAATACTCTCTGGTAGTTATATATACCCCGATACAATTCACCCATTACTTACTGGGTGTTTTATCTGTATTCACAGACCCATGGATATTACTATCATTATGGAGACCACTTTCTTTCTGGGAATTTCCGTGCGCCCAGTCCGTGTACCCCAGCAGGCCACCTCAGCTCCCAGGAGAGATCCGTCCAGCGACTCTCCAGGCCCTTTCCAAACGTATCCTTTGTATCTATACTCCATGTAAGTTGTTTGGGATCGGGCAATCCTTTCCCTTTACAATCAATTTATGTCTACCTCTGCTCCTCTGGAGCTATCCCATTTTGATACTTCCTTTTTTGTAGATACATTAGAGCATCAGCTCCTGATGAGTGGCCTCAGTCACAAAACGTGTCGAGCTATGGGATGCAATTCCGACCATTACCACATTTACACTATATTTGAAGAAACATATGATACATATCCTATTGTGGCATATTACTCTATTACCATTGACCATTGGACTGTTTCTTTGGGTCATGTCATCTGCACTTCCATGTATATGGGTCCATGCTGTATATGCACATCAATTTATACAATGTATGATCAAGTTTACATATGTATTGTTATGTGACACGCTTATCAACAGATTAATAGTTTTTACGGTCTTTACTTTATCAGTGATTGGTACTCATTTAAAGTCCCTTTGACCAAATTTTCCCTGTTTTAGGTTATGATATGGGACCTGGAACTCAGAAGCTCAGAAAGTTTTTTTGGGTGGAAAGAGCCTCCAACCCTGGCTTTGGGTATCTTGTTTGCAGAGCTTCGTTCTGTGTCTCTGCCTATCGGCGTGTAGGGTTCAATATTCCAGAAGTGCATTTGTGAGGTCAGGCACTGATGTAAACAAGAAGGCCTGGCTCGCAGTCTCCACTCTAATTCATCCATTGCCTGGAACCTGCAGATGGGGTTCTGCAGTGAGTAATCACCGCAGAAGAAGCCCGCCGGCGGCGCACGCACACCCTAGGCTGAAGTGCAGAATCACATATATACACTAAATTACCAAAAGTGATGGGGCGCCTGCCTTTACATGCACATAAACTTTAATGGTATCCCAGTTTGAATGAGAAGGCCTGGTTTACAGTCTCCGCTCTAATTCATCCTAAGACCCCTTTCACAATGGGGCTGCGGTCGCGTTTCCCGCTGTTTAAGCGGCACTTTTCGGCCGCTGGGGGGGGGGGGTGCTTTTAGCTCCAAAGGGGTTAAAAACGCCCAAGTTGCAGCAGTTCCGAAGCGCTTTTCAGGCGCTTTGGAAGCGCTGCTCATGCATTCCAATGGGCAGGGGCAGTTTGAGAGAGCTGTATACAGAGATGCTGCTTGCAGGACTTTTCCTAACATCCTGCAAGCGCACCGCCCCAGTGTGAAAGCACTTGGGCTTTTACACTCGGGAGGCATTGGAGGCACTTTTCAGGTGCTTTACAGGTGCTATTTCTAGCGCTAAAACACCTGAAAACTGCCTTCAGTGTGAAAAGGTGCCTTCAGCGTGAAAGGGGTCTAAAGGTGTTCGGGTTGAGGTCAGGACTCTGTGAAGGCCAGTCAAGTTCCTCCACCCCAAACTTGCTCATCCAAGACTTTATGGACCTTGTTTGTGCACTGGTGTGCAGTCATAGTGGAACAGGAAGGGGCAATCCCCAAACTTTTCCCAAAAATTTGGGAGCATGAAATTGTCCAAAATGTCTTGGTATGCTGACCCCTTAAGAGTTCCCTTCACTGGAACTAAGGGGCCAAACCCAACCCCTAAAAAACAACCCCACACCATAATTCCCCCTCCACAAATGATTTGGGCCAGTGCACAAAATAAGGTCCATAAAGACATTTATGAGCGAGTTTGGGGTGGGGGAACTTGACTGCCTGCATGGAGTCCTGACCTCAACCTGATTGAACACCTTTGGGATGAATTCAAGCGGAGACTGCGAGCCAGGCCTTCTTGTTCAACATCAGTGCCTGACCTCACAAATGCTCTCCTGGAAGAATGGTCAAACATTCCCATAGACACACTCCTAAACCTTGTGGACAGCCTTCCAAGATGAGTTAAGTCTATTATAGCTGCAAAGGGTGGATCAACTCAATATTGAACCCTAAAGACTAAGACTGGGATGCCATTAAAGTTCATGTGCGTGTAAAGGCAGGCATCCCAATACTTTTGGTAATGTAGTGTAGATGTGATTCTGCACAGAATGGCTGTCCTGTAGCAGTAAATCTGCTATGGGGCAGTCACTAAATGGTTATGGACTGTTTGTGGTTTGCTGAAGAAAACCAGAGTTAGACTTACCGGTAACTCTGTTTCTGGGAGTCGTCCAGGACAGCACTAGAGAGATAGAGCTCCTCCTCCGAAGGCAGGAAACACAAGAATTAAGTCTTTAAAAGGGCGCCTCCCCTTCCTCTCCTCAGTCTTTAACCGAGAACTCCGGAACAGTTTCTGAAAGAAACAAACACACTCGTCCAAAGTTATAACAGCATATAGGGAGGGAATCCCTGCTGTCCTGGACGACTCCCAGAAACAGAGTTACCGGTAAGTCTAACTCTGGTTTTCTCTAGTCGTCTGTCCAGGACAGCACTAGAGAGGATCAACGAGAACTTACCAGATTAGGGGGGGACTACC
>BLSH010257296.1:682261-714270 GCA_018402905.1 Glandirana rugosa | reverse complement strand
CCTTCCTTACTCCACCCTTCTGTTCTTCGTTTTTCTCTTTCTTCCCCCCTCTTTCTATAATTGGTCTTGATAATTGCAGTGATACACCTCAACATGTGGAAATGAACAGAATATTGCTATAACTTTGGGCAGTCACTCTGGGGGTGTTCCCCCCCTTTCCCCTGTGCCCCTATTTGGGGCGAGGGGCAAGGGGGACCCTAACAGACCCCACAGGATTTCCTTTTTTTTTTTCTCTCTCTTTTTTTTTATTATGATGTAAGCTTAGATGGTTGTCAACTTGCCAGATATCCCCCGGAACATAGCCTGGGGATGTTTCAAGCAATGACGATTGTTCTGACGACTGATACACCTATAGAGAGTGATATACCTTAACATACATATACCGCTATGTATCTATGCAATAATCACGATATCTGAAATGTCTGATATATGATGTGGTGTACACTGAGTATGTATTCTCGTGTTTATATGAGTCGACAATATGTAACAAGATCTCTTTATTTCTTAATAAAAACATATTCAACCATAACAAAATTTAGTTGCGCTGACTTTAAAGTAAAAAACACCGTGCTTAATCTCACACTAATAAGAACCCCTCAATGGGGAATTGTCCATAATCTAAAAGTGCAGGGTGAAACACACTGAAGTGTTTAAATAACCATAAAATTCAATCAATCAAAGAATAAACCCTTAAAGGAGAACATACTCCATAATTAATATACGGAGTACAAATTCATAAACACAGAATACATATACAGTGCTGTGCAGGCATGTACTGAAAAAATTAAATTAAATAGTCCCAATATTAGTGTCCAAAAAAATTGTGAATAAGTGAAAAAATATAGTAGGTTGAAACATCCAAAGTCCTGTGCAGATTGAAAGAAGAAAGAAATTTTCACTCCAATCTTCCACCACCACAGATCACGCAGACACCTCCAGTGATAACAAGGGGTAGATAAACCCTTACCAGAAGCATAGACCCACTATCTCTAGTAAGGGTCAATATCGCTGGCAGATATAGCCCTCTGCAGGGTCTAGAGATGCGATCCTTCCCTGGTCCCGGAGCTCCGTGGCCTCCACGAGTCAGTATGAATGATTAGACAGCCAACCTCAGGAGTGTCACTCACCACATAGTGTAAAAAGATAAGGGCCACATAGCGTAATACTGTAACGCAATTTTATTAAAACATAGACTAAAATCCAGGTACTCACATTATAACATCGAGATATGTGCATAAGATAAAAAAGCCGGCAGATTAAACAGAACGCCCGTCCTCGTGGGATACAATGTATGGCGTGGTGACGTCAGCATGTAAGCTCCGCCCTACATGTTTCGTGATAGGTCACGTCTTCCTGGGGCACGGGCAACGTCCTGCGTCACCACACTATATACTGGTTGTCTCCTGCCTTACATTGATAAGGATGAATATAAAGTAAGGTCAGAGAACCTCAGAAAGTTATTAGAGAAAGAGGAATGTGAGCAGAAAACTAAAAAAGAAAAAGTTTAATAGGGATGTTGAAGACTATAAATCAGGTTTGGTCTTCAACTGGCAAAAGAAATTGGCTGAAGATGAGAATAAGATGGAAATAAGAAATGAAATAGAAAACCTGCCTAATCAGGGGGGTAAGCATCAAAATCAGCTGGCGGACAGTGGGAATACCTCACGCCCTCAGGGCATGCAAAGAAGGGTATCCTATCGTTCCCCAGTGAGGAAACCAGGGCCATCTAAACCTCATGGTCCCCCCAAAAAGGGACCCTATAAATCCCCAAAAATAAACTATACCTATTACCAGCCTAATGAGAGGCAACATAGAGAGTATGATTATGACAACCCCCCCAATAAGGGGTGGGTTAGGCCTCCCCCGCCCCAATACTCAATACCTACCAATAACCGCTTTCTTCCCCTGAGAGAACAAGGCGGATACCCCTACTATGAAGAAGGATATGAGTCTGGAGGATATCGGACCCCCGGAAACAATAGGAGGGCCATTATCGGACCCCGGCCTATAACTATCGAGGCCCCTCGGGACAGGAACCTCATGATGGTTGGAATAATTCCTAACAGTGGGGTTTTCCCAGGCCTCATCAAAACATGGTAAGGCCCCTAGAAAGAAGAGAGGAAATAGAGGGGGGAGGAAATCGAAGCAAAAGGAAAAGGGAGTGAAAGGGGAAGGTGTGTTTAATCTTAGTGGAGTGGACCTTTCTCCGGAGGAATTGTCGATCCCGGATAAAGGTCTGAAGTTCGCACCTCCTAAACAGCTAAATAAATTTCAAACATATATGGACATCCAGAAGTTTACCCGGAAGCTCAATGTCAAAAGGTACTTGATGTCTAACCCTATTGCGCCTAGCATCCCCAAGATGAGTGAGATTCGACATACGACTTTGTCGAATGCTTCCTTGTTTAATCCTCCTGGAGGGATGGCTCCCTCCCTCAGGGTGTTTAGGGATGTTATGACGAGAGATCTTGAACAGATAAAATTAAAACAAGCTAGGCTAAATGCTTCATTACAGAAAGGTTTGGATCAATTATGCCAGAATAAAAATCTGGTAATACGACCTGCTGATAAAGGGGGGGGGGCATTGTAGTCCTGAATAAGGACGACTACCTCCAGGAGTTGGGAAGGATAGTTAATGATAAGGATACATATGCTCCCCTCATGGCAGATCCTAGAGTAAAATACAAACGCGACTTGGTAAAAATAATTGATGAGGGATAGAAAAAGGGGGTCATTAACAAAAAGGAAAAACAATTTTTGATCCCTGCAGCATCAAGGATACCCATTATATATTATTTGCCGAAACTACATAAGGACCCAGTTCATCCACCAGGCCGACCAATTATCAGTGGAATTAATTCCATCACATCTCGCATAGGGAAGTACATAGATGGGTTTTTACAACCCCTGGTGAAATCATTGCCCGCCTACATTAAGGATAGTCGGCATGTAATGAATGTTCTTAAAGAATGTGAATGCAGGGAGGGTGTCTGGATGGTGACGGCGGACGTCACCTCCCTGTACTCTAACATCCCGCACCAATGGGGAATAGCCGCAGTGGAATCGTTCCTTAGTAGGGATGTTACCATCCCGAGGATACAGAGAACATTTATTATGGAATTGCTTGTGTATGCCACCACACACAGTTTTTTCTGGTTCAGGGGGAGCTTCTACCTACAACATAGAGGGGTGGCCATGGGGGCAAAATATGCCCCCAGTCTGGCCAACCTCTTTATGGGGAAGTGGGAGGAGGACGTTGTCTATGCCCACACTAGGCCTCATCTGGTGTTGTGGATGAGATATAGACGACGTCCTTCTCCTATGGGACGGCCCCCTGGAATCTCTTGAAGACTTCATGGGTGAGCTGAATGCCAACGAGAGAGGTATTGAGCTCAAATATGAAGCAAGCCGTGAATCTGTCAATTTTTTGGACTTGAAAATATGGGTGGAAGATGGTCGGATGCATACGGCCACCCATTTCAAGTCTATTGACAGAAATTCTTATATTTCTAAGGATAGTTGCCACCATAAAGCCTGGCTTGATGCAGTACCAAAAAGCCAATACCTGAGGTTGAAACGTAACAGTGGCAAACCAGAGGTCTTTGTGGAACAAGCGAAGATTCTAACACAAAGATTCCTAGATAAAGGTTATGAGTTGAATTCTCTGGAACATACAATCTCTATGGTGGAAACATTGGATAGAGAGACACTCTTGGAGGAGAGACCTAAAAAATCTAATCAAGGTGGGGCTTTTAGTCTTCCGTTCATTACGGGTTTCTCCACACAGCACCACCACCAGATAAAAGGTCTAATATATAAACATTGGCACATTATCAAGAACGATCCAGTACTTAGAGAGATCTTGCCAGATAAGCCCAAGGTGGTATTCAGAGGAGTTCCCTCACTTAGGGATAAACTGGCCCCAGGGGTGGTTGACCCTCCGACCATTAGACCGGTCTTTTTTGGGAACATCACAGGCTTTCATAGATGTGGAAGGTGTGCAGTTTGTCAGATCAATGAAATTAAAAATAGAAAAACTACTACATTTAAACCCAACACTATCTCTCAAAATTTTACAATAAAGTCATTTATTTCATGTAACACCACACACGTGGTGTATCTTATCACTTGCCCCTGTGGGCTTCACTATGTAGGGAGGACTGTAAGGCACCTGCAGGTGAGGCTCAAGGAGCATATTGCCAATATTAAAAGAGGGTTCAAAGACCACCCCTCTGTAAGCATTACCGCGATAAACACGAAAGGAGCCCAAAGGGAACCTCCTTTCTGGGTATCGATGTATTAAAGGTGCATTGGAGGGGAGGGGTTAAAAGGAGGGAAATTTCCAAGCTCGAAATGAGCTGGATTTACAGGTTGCAGTGTTTAAGGCCTAAAGGATTAAATGCTGATGTTGAATTAAATGCATTTATTGATAATTCTTAGCTATCTGATGATGTGCTGTCACCTTTAACGGGTTCTGCTGTTGGTTGCAATTCGATAGGTAATGAAAAATAATAATTTTTTGTGGTGTTATAAATTATATATGGGCTTGGAGATGGTGGCTATTTGTATATTGGTGAAGCAATGGGATGGCGGCTATCCATACATTAGGGATTACTACTTGGGGAAGACCTCTGCTAGACACATTTAACTTTCCTTTATTTTGAATTTTATAGTTTCCTTTATATATAGGGTCGCTATTTTAATTTTTTATTCTTTGTTTTTATAATTTAGCGAGGGGTTTTCTGTGTGGATGTCCGTTTTAAATATTTTTGAGTACGGTAATTGCCTGTCAAAAGTGAGCACTTAAGTAATCTGTACATCCAGAAAGGGATGGGGGATTCTCCCCTCCCACTATTCTCTTGTATATATTTGTTCCCTGGCTGTATGCGGGTAATATTATGTAGAGCTGTATAATTTGACTTCTGTAGAATGTTGTTTGCGTTCCATTACGCCGGTCTTGTTTTTTTAAAATGAGGCTTGGAACAAGGATATGGGTGGAGCGAGGCTTGGAGCGCAGACAACCAGTATATAGTGTGGTGACGCAGGACGATGCCCGTGCCCCAGGAAGACGTGACCTATCACGAAACATGTAGGGCGGAGCTTACGTGCTGACGTCACCACGCCATACATTGTATCCCACGAGGACGGGCGTTCTGTTTAATCTGCCGGCTTTTTTACCTTATGCGCATATCTCGATGTTATAATGTGAGTACCCGGATTTTAGTCTATGTTTTAATAAAATTGCGTTACAGTATTACGCTATGTGGCCCTTATCTTTTTACACTATGTGGTGAGTGACACTCCTGAGGTTGGCTGTCTAATCATTCATACTGACTCGTGGAGGCCACGGAGCTCCGGGAACAGGGAAGGATCGCATCTCTAGACCCTGCAGAGGGCTATATCTGCCAGCGATATTGACCCTTACTAGAGATAGTGGGTCTATGCTTTTGGTAAGGGTTTATCTACCCCTTGTTATCACTGGAGGTGTCTGCGTGATCTGTGGTGGTGGAAGATTGGAGTGAAAATTTATTTCTTCTTTCAATCTGCACAGGACTTTGGATGTTTCAACCTACTATATTTTTTCACTTATTCACAATTTTTTTTGGACACTAATATTGGGACTATTTAATTAAATTTTTTCAGTGTTTATGGTGTTTATGCTCCTAGAATGCCTGATGGTGCTCCCTGCATGTTGGGCCACTGTATGTGGCCAGGCTGTGTAAAAGTCACAAATGCGGTATCGCCATACTCAGGAGGAGTAGTAGAATGTGTTTGGGGTGTAATTTGTGATATGCATACGCTGGGTGTAAGAAATAACCTGTTAATATGACAATTTTGTGAAAAAAAAAATCTTCATTTTGCGAAGAATTGTGGGAAAAAATTACAACTTCAAAAAACTCACCATGCCTCTTACTAAATACTTTGGACTGTCTACTTTATAAAAAGGGGTCTTTAGGGGGGTATTTGTAGTTTCCTGGCTTGTTAGGGTCTCAAGAAATGAGATAGGCCATCAATACATCGGGCGTGATCAATTTTCAGTGAAAGGCACCATAGCTTGTAGACTCTAACTTTCATAAAGGCCAAATAATATACACTAATTTGTTTTTTTTTTTACCAAAGATATGTAGCAGTATAAATTCTGCCCAAAATTTATGAAGAAAAATTACTAATTTGCAACATTTTATAATAGAAATGAAGAGAAATGCATTTTTTTAACAAAATTTTCAGTCTTTTTGCATTTATAGAGCAAAAAATAAAAAACCCAGCGATGATTAAATACTATCCAAAAGAAAGCTCTATTTGTGTGAAAAAAAAAAAGGACAAACATTTCATATGGGTACAGTGTTGCATGACTGAGTAATTGTCATTCAAAATGTGAGAGCACAGTGGTCAAGTGATTAAATACCAGTATATCATCCACCTAAACGTATTAAAGAAAAACCCAGCAAGGTCTATTTCAGGGACTGCCAACTGTTTGCAGAAGCTGTTCTCCTATTGAATATTGCTGCTCAAACCATTTGGGGCGCAATAATTTTTTTTCAGATGGGCCTAGTCTTTGCAGAGATCTTCCCTAACTGTGAGGATGTATCAGAAAGTATTTATCTCATTTGGGAGCTTTTCATAACCCTAATCCTGCGCCCACAACATTCATATTTTCCAGAGGTGCTCCTATTATAGGAAAAGGCCTCTTTTCTTTTTGTTGGTCTTAAAGGTTTCAGCAATTAAGCTTCAGATATTTACAGATCACCTCCGTTAGCAAACTCACCATGGACTTTTGTAATTGAGAAATGCTGGAGGGTCATCCTTAGGTGAATCAGGGGTGTCTGGTTCTTTGGACCATTACTCCTCCACCTCTAACCCTAAAAAGATTGGGAGGGGAAAATCACAGTAGCAGAAGGTAAACTACCGCCCTGTTGGAACTGAGCCTCGGCAAGCACATTCATCTGACCCTTTTCCCTAACGCTTGTGATCTGCCATACTTGTGATATATTGTCCCCAGAGGGGTATCCTTGACCTCTGCTGCCTTGGTGCCAAGCACTTGTAGACTGCTGTGAACCCAGGTAAGGAGGTGAAAACCAAGCCAAGGAATGCTTCAGGTCGAAAGTCAAAAAGAAAGCGGAATAGGCAGAGCACACGGCCGCAGTAACTCAATTGAAAGTGAGGCAGCACAGGAGAAGTCAGAGCCTTTTAAAATGAAATCTCACAACTCCTGGCCCACAACCACTGGAAACCTCTGCAGGCAGATGTAACAGGGGACTTACCCCATCATGGCCTCACCATCCACGATGGGCATTCCCCCAGGGGTTTTTGGGGGCAGGGCTTTGCAACTGGCACACCACAGCCCCGGACCTTTAAAGCACCCTGCAGCTACCTCCATGTATTGCACAAGTGCCAAGGGGATTGTCTACAGAAGGATACAGTGTATGTCAGAAACATTACAGGTTGGGGTCCGGTCCCTAAGGCTCTGCCAACGAGTCAACTGATCCGTAAGCTGCGAAAGGAGCCGCAATGGCTATGGTACAACAAGAAGCTTGAATAGGGAATAATCTTGGTAGAAAATCATCATCAGAGAAAGAAATACCTCCATAGGAAGACAATAAGTTTATCTTAAAAGAGAAGAGGTCCATCACTTAACGACACTAGCAAAAAACTAAGGCTAACTGGGAGTGGGAGGGATTATATAGTAAGATATCCCAGCAGACTTATTTTTTTGACAGCCCAGTCATTTGAGGTGTCTGTATATATCCTAATGGGAATGATTCAAGATCCTGTGTAAGAGATCTGTGCATTACAGTACACCGATATCATGTCTGAAATTTGTGCAAATGTGTTATTTTGTGGCGATGAGTTCTTTTTATGATGAAATAAAAGTAAATGGTCTGCTTTACCGCACGCCAACACTCAAATAGGTAACAATATTTGGGAATCGTCTGAATATATTTTACACCGTACTATCAAACATCTGAATCTGTTTTGATATCAGCTTTCAATAATCTTCTTTACAGTAGCAATCACACTGGAGAAGAACGTCTGGGATCTGACTGTGCTGTCTAGAAGGGGTGCCTGAACAACAGTATTGGCTAAATAAAATTACAATTCCAAGCCATGTAAACCTGTGGTACATATTTGTCTACATGGAATTCAAATTTAGGCATATATATTAGTTTACAGGGATGAGATAAACCACTTAATGCTGGAGGGGTGCTTACAATGATCAGCTTTTAAAGTGGTTCTAAAGCCTAAACATTTTTTGCCTAAATGCATTCCCTGCATTGAGGTAAAAAATGTCTAGCCATCAGCAACCCCCCTTTCTACTTACCTGAGCCCTCATTCAATCCAGCTCTGTGTGCGACTGCAGCTCTTTTCTCCCCTCCCTTTGGGGTCTTGCTGGCTTTGCTGGGGCACCGGGAGCTATTGGCTCTCAGTGCTGTCAATCAAAGTCAGTGACAAGGGAGCGGGGGACAGGGCCGAGTCCAGCTGTCTATGTCAATGAATGCAGCAACTGGGCTTGGTAGTGAGCACACACAAAGCGGGCTTCCCATGGGGGCACTGGACAGAGTAGAGGGCCAGGAGTGCCAGCGGGGGACCCGAGAAGAGGAGGTTCAGGGCCGCTCTGTGCAATTCTATTGCACAGAGCAGGTAAGTATAGACATGTTTGTTTTTTTTTTAAACTGTACCTCTACAATCGCTTTAATTATTCATGTAAATCCTTTATCCCGAAAGGAAAAAAATGTTTGCTGTAAGTGATCAGCTAGATTTTAGCTTCAGTTTGTAAGTGTATTTAAATCTGTTAGCACATCTATCATTCCTTTCCACCAACCCCCCCTCCTTACCCCCACCCGACTGACAATGCTGCTGTCTGCTGTGGCCCGTGCTCATTTATCCAGATAGGGGGCGCTTTAATACAGGTGGTGTGTTAGGGCACTTTCACACTGCGGCGGGGAGGGGCGGTAGCGGTAAAGCTATGTACCCATCCACCACACTACATATTTCCTTCGTAGTCACTTCAATTTCTCCCACGTACTCACCTCCAGTCATGTACCATCCACTCTTTACTTAGTCTTTCTACACTCATACACTCACTACATATGCATATAACCCTGTGCCTATATGCACTTCATTATACTGTAGATCCTATGGAGGACTAACGATACACTTGGATACGTTCCCCTGGCCGCACCTCCCCTGTGGGTGCCCTGATGGCAGAATTTACCACCTCAGCTCCAGGGGGAGGGACACCCCTCCCCGGCCTGTCCTGTGTAGTTGCTTTTCTTGCTCCTAGGAACAGCATACTTGTAAGTATGGGTGGCCTAATTGTCACCTCTCTTCTTTCCCTCATGTACTTTTGAAGTGTACTGATTTATTTTTTATATCACATAGATACTCCCTACGCATGGCTCTTGATGAGTGGTATTGCCCATGAAACGCGTCGAGCCACCGACATCCCTACTATGCGTTTTTAATGAAATTTTTTTTCATATCACTGGACATCCAGGTTTTTTGCATTTATGTATGCAGACTATTTTGTTATTTGGTATTGGAATGGTGCGGTCTACCCCGCTCATCTGTGCCTTGCTATACAATATTAATATGTATATATATATATATATATATATATATGAAATTAATTTGCATCTATGTATTCATGCATTTTATGATACAATCATTGGTGTCATTTACAATTGCACATGCATAATTAAAATCATTTATATACACAATACAACGTCCTTGTGCTTCCAGGTTGCATACTTCATATAAAGTCCCAAACCCCCCTCCCCCCTCTTGTCATAGTTTTTAGGGATAGAGGATACCTGTGACCTCATTGTCACGGCTGTCAGGAAGCCCATGGGACAATCCATTCATCCCGGCGCTGTTCTGTTCCAGCATCCTGCTCTGCTGTCCAGCCAGTATGTTCCAGCATCCTGCTCTGCTGTCCAGTCAGTATGTTCCAGCATCCTGCTCTGCTGTCCAGCCAGTCTGCTCCAGCATCCTGCTCTGCTGTCCAGCCAGTCTGTTCCAGCATCCTGCTCTGCTGTTCGGCCAGTTGATCAAGTTTCCTGTTTCACTGTTCCCGGGAGTGACTAGGCACTCTTACCCCGCCATGCTCCCTTGGTTGCTGTATCACTTCCAGCAGCCCGCGAGCCGGAGTTGTAGGAGAGCTCTCCCTCTACCGTCTGGCTCACCTCCCAGGTACGCAACAACGGCCCTCATGTAAAGTCCCACGAGCCTTGGGTTGGCTTCTCTTCTCCTTGTGTTGCACCGATATGCAGTCGGGGGCGCTTTTAATCCCCAAGAAGGGGTTAACAAGAGGTTAAATGCGCCGCTGCTCGGTGCCTCTGAGGCGCTGTACAGCCGTCCATTGATTACATTGGAGGGGGCAGTGTAGGAGCGGTGTATACACCGCTCAGTGCACCTGCCCAAAGATGCTGCTTGCAGCACTTTTCTTCTCGGCCTGCAATCACACCGCCCAGTGTATAAGCACTCAGGCTTCCACATTGGGTAGAATGGGGGGGGGGGGTGTTTCAGGCACTGTACAGGCGCTATTTTTAGCACCACAGCACCTGAAAATCGACCCAGTGTGATAGTTTGCATTTTTAAATACCGCTTTCAATTTAAAAGCCAGTAAAATAGAGTGAGTAGTGTACTCCAATCCCAATTTCTGGCCTTGTGGCTTTGGCAGTGTAGCAGTCTATGAGGAAGATATATCCAGTTGATAGTTCCCCTTTGAAAGCGCTACGTGCTATGCTGTAGGATACATATTTTAAACAACAGCTTTATTTTTGCTGTGCCCTATTGCTCCAAATTCCAAACTGTAGCAAGCTGTACCATGCTGTACATTACATGCTCCAGAGCACTGCTCTCCATACACTTTTTTGAACATTACCATACTATGGGCCACTTAGGACTGCGTCATTGGTAGTGATATTTCAAAATAAAGTACTTACGCTTTCTCTTATCTGGGAGTCCAAAAGATAGTTGTATGGACAGAACACAATGTCAGCTTCTTTCATTAATTCACGGGCTGCATAATAAGCACAGGCACGTAGCCTCTTCCCCAGGCCAACAAGCTCTTCTATGTCCCAAGCCTGAATAACACCAAGCCTATACTGTAGGACATTCTGCTCACTCATTTTTGGAGCTCCATAATAGTATCGACAAGAAGGTGTCTAGGAAAACAAAACAAAAAATGCTGATCAGAACTTTATTTTAGTGCAACTAGCATTTTCCTTTTTTTTTTTTTTTATTTAAAAGAAGGGTTCACATAACCAATTAACCTATATAAAATGAGGATGTGTGTCTCTTTCTTGATTTTGAGCTGCAGCAGTAACTGAAAACTGAAAGTAAAAGTTTACAAATCAAAACTTTCCACAGCCAACGGGTAAAAACTATTCATTTTGCATACACGCTGCAAATTTTTGTATTCTTGCGAAATAATCCTTTAATTAGAAACCACATTAATAGAGCACACATACAAGACATGACATGGGCCATTTTGAAATGAAATCAAGCATTTTTCTGTACAAGGAATACATTATTATAGGCTGTTTCAAACAGTATAATCATCAATTCATTCTTTAAGCCAAGCAAAGTGACTCCCACCCGCAGTTTTATATCTGCAAATGAAACATATAGAAAATTACAATTCTACAATTAAAGAGTAGCAGAAAAATACACAACTGAATGTTACCTAACTTGCTTATTTGAAATTTTGCTTAAATGTCTCCTAAAATATGACAAACAAAATATTCGTAGACACCCAAACTGAATTTTCGAAAACAAATGCAATACAAACTACAGCGTAGCTTGCACTGGTCAAACCATTAATTTTGTTAATACCTTGGTACAGGAAATCCTAGAACAGGAAAACTGTACTTCTAAATCATTCACCTACAGCAGAATTCAGTATTCATCTTGTCTTGGCTCCAAAGCACTGGTTACTATGCACCGCTTATATTCTAGAACAGAGAATCTGTTAGCAGATGCCCCGTCAAGTGACTGCATTTTGCAAAAGGACATTCAGCTAAGTTTAAGAGCTTTTTACAAGGCATGCCAGAAATACAGCCCAGAACATCTTTGTGTTGAAATGTCTTAGGGGCTCTATAAAGGTCCTATAAACATTTTAGGACTCCCAAATCAGTGAAGGAAATGCAAGGATGCTTTAACAGTCTAGTGGGACTGAAGCCATGTTTTTGTACAATATATACTGTATTTGCTTGGCTCAGGAAAAATAAAAAGTAGTTCTAGGTATGTTGTTTTAAACGAAGCAGAATATTTAACTCTTTACAAATATTTAAAGCTGCAAACATACTGGTTCTTATAAGGACAAGCACTATAAGTCCAATAATTTTTGCAAAATCTATATTAAAGTCGCCCTGTCGCACAGATAACAAAACTGATATAAACCCATCCTGTAAAGAAAAAGTACCAACACTAAAGCCAGCCATAGATAGAGTGATTTTCTTTCCTGCAACCAAGAAAATTGCTTGATTCCCCCATCAACATAGTCAGTGTTGATGTGGGAATTTCTCCCATGGAGCTATTGTGTTCTCCCTGCAAGGGAGTAGCAGGGAACGGTCCCTGTCGGGAGAAAACAGCATGATTATTCCTAGAGGCTATAGCCGCTGGCAATAATCGCATGAAAATTCTAACATGATGGTGGCACCCAAGTTGATCGATAAATCAACTTCAGTACAATCAGCCTGCCATACATGTTTTGAATATTGGCCAGTCCTTGCTGAACTGGCCGAGATTCGAACCATCTATGGCCAGCTTTAATCTTCCAAAAGGCAGCGTGAATAATCCTTAACTCGGGTACACACTGGAGACAATGGCCGGTTCAAAAAGAAAAAACAAGCGACGTTCGGCCCGTGTGTATGTCGGTCTGGCCAGCTTCTGTTAGACGAGCATGCTGGAGAATCAGCATCCGACCGACCCCAATCAGCGATCTCAGCCAGCAGCAGAGAGTGCTGATCAGAGCGTTCTGGGGGGGGGGGGGGGGCCCTGTCAGAACACAACAGCTCAACGGGGGAGATCACTGAAATAACCTCACATGGTTAGTACACCGACTCTGACCGGAGCTGACACGGGTTGAACTAAAAAACACGAATAGTGTGTACCCGGCTTTACAGGGCTATAGGCACTGCTATTATCTGAGTGTAATGGTTTCTTATCTAGAGATCTACACATTAACAACACTTTCAGTTGCATAGTGACAATGCTAAGGCACTGCCTCACAATTATCAGCAGTGTTGTCAGCCTGCCATGCAAGCTACCTATCAGACAGAACTAAGAGGCTGCCCAATGGCAAACTGAAAAGTGTGCACACAGCAGGCTGACAAGACTGCTGCTAATTAAGAAGTAGTAGCTTAGCTTAGCGCTGTGAAGCTACAAGAGTGAGTGCTGTTAGTGGCAGGATCTCCAGATACTAAACTTTGTAAAAGATATTCAAAAAAAATATTTGCTTAAGAAAATTGAATACAGTGAGGCATGATGCCAAACTTGCTGAACAAAAATGATTCGGGTTTACGCATACTTTAAGCATAGAGCTTTTTGGACCCTGAACTGTTAACTACTTCTGTTACAGAAGCACTGATGGTAGGTTCAGTCACCCAAAACGTCATACCCCTGGCTGAGAAGTCTTTTCAACTATGTTGCTGATACTGCCAACCTGCTGCTGAAAACACAAGGGATCTTACATTTCTGTATTATCTAACTATATTTTCCAGTAAAAATAAATGAAACCAGTGGGTAATTCAACTCACCAACCCATAACTTTTCTTTCACTCATGGTTAGTGTTTATCAATCAACTGTGTTTACTCTTTTTAAATCATTATGACAACAGAAACCACCCAAATGACCCTGATCAAAAGTTTACATGCCCCAGTTCTTAATACCGCGTATGCCCCCTTTAACATCAATGACAGCTTGAAGTCTTTTGTGGTACTTGTGGATGAGGCTCTTTATCTTCTCAGATGGTAAAGCTGTCCATTCTTCTTGGTAAAAAGCCTCCAGTTTCTGGAATTTCTTGGGCTGTCTTGCATGAACTACATGTTTGAGATCTCCCCAGAATGGCTCAATGATATTGAGATCAGGAGACTGGGATGGCAACTCCAGAAACCTCACTTTATTCTGCTGTAGCCAATGACAGGTCGAATTGGCCTTGTGTTTTGGATCATTGTCATGTTGGAATGTCCAAGTATGTCCCATGCGCAGCTTCCTGGCTGATGAATGCAAATGCTCCTCCAGTATTTTTTGATAACAAACTGCATTCATCTTACCATCAATTTTGACCAAATTTCCTGTGCCTTTGTAGCTCACACATCCCCAAAACATCAGCGATCCACCTCCGTGTTTCACAGGCCTTGTTGACTCCTCTCCAAATGTAACGTTTGGTTGTGGCCAAAAAGCTCAATTTTGGTCTCATCACTCTAAATGACTTTGTGCCAGAAGGTTTGAGGCATGTCTCTGTGCTGTTGGCGTATTGTAAGCAGGATACTTTGTGACATTTGTATAGTATTGGCTTACTTCTGGTGACTCGACCATGCAGCCGCAGCCCATCTTTCTTCAAGTGCCTCCTTATTGTGTATCTTCAAACAGCCACATCGCATGTTTTCAGAGAGTCCTGTATTTCACCTGAAGTTATTTGTTTTTTTTTTCTTTGTATCCTGAACAATTTTCCTGTCAGTTGTGGCTGAAATTTTAGTGGTTTCAACAGAACCCCTCATTTTCCACTTCTAGATTAGAGTTTGAACACTGCTGATTGGCATTCTCAACTCCTTGGATATCTTTTTATATCCCTTTCCTGTTTTATACAGTTCAACTACCTTTTCCCGCAGACCCTTTGACAATTATTTTGCTTTCCCCTTGACTCAGAATCCAGAAACCTCAGTGCAGCACTGTTTTAAAGATGCAAGGGTCTGTCAGGAGTCCAGAAACTCATTGACCTTTTATACACACACTAATTTAAACCCATTTGAGTCAACTTGTGTGTATGGTATCAGGCCAAAATTACCAGGGTATGTAAACTTTTGATCAGGGTAATTTGGGTAGTTCTGTTGTCATTATTATTTAAAAAGACTAAACACAGTTGATTGATAATAAATGGCTTCAGCCAAACACTAACCGTGAGTGAAAGAAATGTTTTTGTGTAATCATTCAAATTCTCTGAAAAATGGCCAAGAAATCAAATTCTGCCAGGGTATGTAAATTTGTGAGCACAACTGTAATATACATCTCTGAACTGGCCATGTACATACTGATTTGACACACACAAACTGCATTAACTTTATTTTAAGTGTTACATTGATCAGACAGTTCAGGAACCATTTTACAGGGTTGCAAAAACTACAATTGAACACTGGCACCTTAGTGGAAAAGGCAGTACTATCTGGCAGCGTACTCTGCATAAGCAAGCATGGCAGTAAAAGAAAAGACCTTCTGGTTTTTCCATTATGGAAAGAAGCAACAAATCCCAAGTGGACTGTAAAATAAATTCCTATCATGTTGTTCTTGGACTCCAGTCCCCTTTCCCCTAAGATACGGAACAACTGAACAATGTCTTTGCTGTGTCTCGACTTGCAGACCATTATCACATCTTTTACAGATTGCTTCTGTTTACTTTTATTGTATTCAATGTGTCCATGTATTTATCTAGCCAACTCAACTACATAACAACCTTTGGCCCCAACACATTTTGCACGCTTGATATCTTATTTTTGCATAAAAACAATATGGTAGCTTACTTACTATCAACTAAACTTAAAGGGCCACTAGCTCACTTACGAACAACTGAACATAGAGGACCACTTTGCAGTGAACAGCACTGAAATGACTAATTCCCAGAACAGGCATGTGACGAGGTCTGACAAACTCCAAACTGAATGAAGAGAATGGGAAAGTCGTACTGAACAATGCGGCACCTTCATTTCTCTGAAATTCAGTTACAAACAAAAACATTTAAAGCTTATGCCTGTAGTGGAGATGTGACACATTTCATATAGCTTCTCACTCAAACCATTCAATTTAGGAGAAGTACAGCCAAAGCTCGTTCTGCACTCCTATGACTAAAGCCTGCTGTCGGCTGATATCACAGAGCTGGTCCAGGCTCTGAAAAGATTGCAACCATATGGTCAGGATCCAGACCTTGAGCCAGTCGCCCCCTCCATAGCCCAGCACTCCAGTAAGCACTGGAGGGGCACAGCAGACAGCGGTTACTGACCATCGCTGCTGTCTGATCAGAGCAGTGGGGAGAACTGAGTATTAAGCTGTGTTTCTCTACCCCTTAACAGAGTAGGTCCTGCACCGCCCCAAACAGTTGCCGCTGCCAGGGACACTTCTGTCCACCCGTGGGGGGTTTGGCGGGCTTCAAGCCTTTGTCCGAGGAGCGGGAGGGACAAAAAAGCTGCTTGTGGGCCGTAAAGGAGGGACCCGGTTTGTGACGGGACTCCATACTCTTCCTCGACTCCGGGAGAAAGGTACTCTTCCCTCCAGCGGGATCCTTAGTAATCTCATCCAAGGAGGCTCCAAAGAGCCGCCCACCCCGAAAAGGCAAGTCCGTCAGGGCCTTCTTAGATGTTTGGTCCGCCGACCAACATTTCAGCCAGAGCAAATGTCTGATCACCACCGAAGACACGGACAATTTGGAGATCAGGGAGGCCGTATCCAGGGCTGCATCGCACAGATACTTAAGCCCCTGAACAAGCTGTTCAGCAAGTTCCACACAAGCAGGGTGAACCTTAGCATCCCTCATTTCGCGGTGTAACAGCTTCGCCCATTCCGTGAGCATCTGTGACACCAGAGCAGAGGCCACAACAGGCCGCATGGCCGACCCTGTCAGAACAAACATGGATCTGATGATGGTCTCAGCCTTTCTGTCCACCGGGTCCTTAAAGGACGGCGTTCCTTCCACCGGGATCGTGGTCGCCTTGTGCAGGCGAGACACAGGGGGATCAACCATGGGGGGGGGTGATGCCCACTTTTTTTAACAGGCTGTCCTCGAATGGATAGCGCAGAGAAACATTTGGGTATGGGAAAGGAGCTCTGAGGCTGTTCCCAGTCTCTGCAGACAAATTTATCCAGGTAAGACACATAGGGGAAAACCTTAGCCCCGTAGGCCGATTTATGTGACCCGAAGGGGAAGGGGACATCCTGCGAGGGTCCCGCCGCATCATCCAACTTCAGGGTTTCAAGCACCGCTGTGATCAGGGAGCTGACTAGTGCCTTCTCGTGCGCAGCAGTGGCCGCCGCAGATTCCTTCTCACTATTAGTAGAATCCGGGGCCTCGCCATCTGACAGCTCAAGGTGGGTCCCCGTCATGGTTTAGCCCCCGTCAGGGTCTGAGTCCTCACCAGAAGAGGGGGGAGGTAGGGGCCACTTTTTTGCCACCTTACGCCCACATGCTGTCTCTACCCGGGAGACAAAGGACTCCAGGACAGCCGACAGAGCATCAATAGGGATCACAGTCCCTGAGGCGCTGGCTGCAACCACAGAGAGGTCTGGTGGGGAAGCACCCGCATCGTCTGCCATTGCGACACCCACCCTGGTAACATGCCACCTAACTGAGATCTAGGTACCAGAAGACCAGGCACCCCCCACCCAAAACGCTGCTCAGGATATACTACAGGAGGGTAACCCCGGAGGAACTGGCCCCCTGCCAGCTCAACTTTCGAGGAGAGGAGCCGTGCCTGCTGCTGTCCGCCGCTACCTTGCCCGCCCATCCTCCACACTTGCCACTGCTTCTGCTGTCCCACACAAGAGCTCTCGGCGCTGTGTGGGGGGTAAAACGGCGCCAGAAACCAGAGGGATAGCCCCCCCACACTCACAGGTGGGCACACGTGCATACGCCACAAGAAATTGGCTGCCGCTGCACACTAGAGGCCAAACTCCCAGCCAGGAACACCGTGGCTACACCAAAATGGCCACCGGGCGCCCCAGAGGTCGAACCATGTGGCCGGCCACAAGAAAATGGCGGCTGGACCATGGGAAAAAGACCGCTGATCCATCTGACCGCCCGATCGCCCAGCAGCACGAGGCAAGGAGGAGGGGGAGCACAGCGACAGCGCAGCACCGGAGGGGGTGGAGGAGGGGGGGTGAAGCGAAGGAGGGGGGACCAACCCTGCCAGCCTAACACCCCAGGGGGGAAACCCGCCTGCTGCCCCCCAGATCCTAGTGGGAGGGGGGGCGTACTTACCCATCCAGTCCGGCGCAGTGGGTATCCCACCCGAGACAGATCTGCCTCACCCGTCAGGCCGGGGGGAGCTGTCGGCCATGGTAACACTGACACGGACTCAGGAGCCGGTTATATGTGCACCAGCGGGACGTTTAACCCGCTGGGCCACCCCGTCCAGTTTGGGGCCTGTCGCGGCCAGCTGGGGAGACTACCTGGATCTAAAACCCAGCCTGTCACCCAGCACGGCTACTTGATTGCAGTCTTCATCAGTTAGGCTGTCCTCCAGGACAGCCGAAGTGGACCCAGAGAGGTACCACAGATCCCAACAGGGAGCCAGGTCTACTCCTTGCACTAAGCAGAAAAAAAACTGAGCTAGCAGAGCTGGGTGTGGGGTTATCTGCCAGTGGGGACTGCCCCCTGGGAGGGGCTGTGTCTGTTACTGTTCTTTTTGCTGTTATAACTGCCTGTTCTGCCTAGTAAACTCCTGAAGAGGGCAGTGTAACTCACTTAGTCCTGAGAGTTGCTGTGCCTGTCGACAAACAAAAGAAAAACATGGATTTTGACTTGTCATGAAACTTCACGTGCCAAATCGCACAACAATTCGCAGTAGTGGAACCAGAGCCTAAGTCACTGATCATCGCCATTACTAGTATTAAGAAATCCAGTATATATACTGTCATTTGTAGACCCTATAATGCGCAAAACAATGAATATACACTTATTTGAATTTTTTTTTACCAAAGACACGTGCAGAATACATTTTGGCCTAAATTTATGAAGAAATGTTATTTTATTTATATATTTTTAATTGGGTTATGTTTTATAGCAAAAAGAAAAAATATTGGTTTTTTTTTCAAAATTTTCTGTCTTTTTGTTTGATCATATACCACCAAAAGAAAGTCTTATTCGTGCAAAAAAAAAATATAAATTTAATTTGTGTACAGTGTTGCATAACTGTCAGTTAAAGAAGCGCAGTGCCGTATAGCAAAAAAGCATTGTTAGTTAAAAATAAAACAGCAAAATGCAAAAATTAAACTAAACAAGAAAAACTCCTGCCTGGGACTAAATCGGGGTCTATAACACTGATCAAATATTAATAAAAATAGCTTGAAAGGCTAATAAGAACAGATGCAAAAACAATTCCTGTCCTGTCACTTTCCTCCCTTCCTAGTCTGCAAAAATAGGGAAATCCATGTGGTATGCATCTCTTGCTAGAGCACACACCAGACGCAATGATATGGTCACATCATGCGTGCCCCAGTGTACGCAACCATGCATGTACAATAGAAAAGCCTGCAGCATGTGCAGGACGACATTGTGGCTAGGCTGCAAGATTACCACTACATGGCCACAAATGACTGCCTTACAACCATACATTGCTACATTACATTAAAAATAGCTCATTGGGCACAAAATGTGAAATGCATGGACCCGAAAGAGCTATGTAAAACAAAGGAATAAATAAAAAGTGCACCCCTCACATTTTTGTAAATATTTTATTCTATCTTTTCATGTGACAACACTGAAGAAATGACACTTTGCTACAATGTAAAGTAGTGAGTGTACAGCTTGTATAGCAGTGTAAATTTCCTGTCCCCTCAAAATAACTCAACACACAGCCATTGGTGTTTAAACTGCTGGCAACAAAAGTGAGTACACCCCTAAATGAAAATGTGCAAATTAGGCCCAAAGTGTCAATATTGGCATTCTCAATTCCTTGGATATCTTTTTATATCCCTTTCCTGTTTTATACAGTTAAACTACCTTCTCCCGCAGATCCTTTGACAATTCTTTTGCTTTCCCCATGAATCCAGAAATGTCAGCGCAGCACTGGATGAAAGATGTCAGGAGTCTGTCAGGAGTCCAGAAACTCATTGGCCTTTTATACACACACACTAATTACAAGCAAACAGATCACAGATGAGGATGGTTACCTTTAATAGCCATTCAAACCCCTTTGTGTCAACTTGTGTGCATGTTATCAGGCCAAAATCACCAAGGCATATAAACTTTTGATCAGGGTCATTTACGTAGTTTCTGCTGTCATTATGATTTAAAAAGAGTAAACACAGTTGATTAATAATAAATGGCTTCCGCCAAACACTAACCATAAGTGAAAGAAATGTTTTTGTGTTCTCATTCATATTCTCTGAAAAATGGCCAAGAAATCATAAATTCTGTCAGGGTATGTAAACTTATGAACACAACTGTGTGTGTGTGTGTGTGTGTGTATATATATATATATATATATATATATATTAACAATCAAAAATAAAACTTCAAACAAGACAATGTTTTAAATTTGTTA
The DNA here is from genome assembly GCA_018402905.1 of Glandirana rugosa. Taxonomy (NCBI): domain Eukaryota; kingdom Metazoa; phylum Chordata; class Amphibia; order Anura; family Ranidae; genus Glandirana; species Glandirana rugosa. The sequence continues at coordinate 693,792 of BLSH010257296.1, read as the reverse complement.
TTTGGTATATACTGCACAATAGTCATAGCAGATATATGGCAAAACCTTTTCAGATTTGCAACAGCTGAACTCTAAATGTAGTTAAATAGGATGACACTCTAGTTCATAAAAAAACATGGTAGGCAAGACATACGTATATGGTACATTCAAAGGAAGGGTGCGAAAGAAAACTGCTCATTTAATTCAGGTTTGTGTTTTATTGTCAAATAACAAATCCATTTGGAATACAAGAGTGAATTGTGAAAGCCCTTTTGTTTGATAATTGTGTCTAATCACAAAATGTCTCCCCACAGGGGTGTTCACGCTGCCATTAGAAATTGTGTATACATGATTATAAATACATTTCCCAGTGGTTTCTTCATTTTTCCAATATACAAACAAGCGCACCCGCATTGCAACAGATGAACAAACCCAATGGTATTTGTCACACCAAAAACAAATCCATACAATAAAACATTAAAGTGCATTATACTATGTAAATAATCAAGTGATTCAACATAAAACCACTTATAAAGATATGAGAAAAACAAATAATAGTCCTAAATCCATCCAAAGTGAATAAACAAATCTATCTCTAATGAATTATTCACAGCTTCCAAGGTAAGTGACACAATTGCAATGATACACCCTTGCGGTTCCCATCACCTTAACCACTTCAGCCCCGGAAGGATTTCCCACGTTAGAACCAGAGCACTTTTTGCGATTAGGCACTGCGTCGCTTTTACTTACAATTGCGCGGTCGTGCGACGTTGTACCCAAACAAACTTTGAGTCCTTTTTTTCCCCACAAAGAACTTTCTTTTGGTGGTATTTGATCATCTCTGCGTAATTTCTGATCACCGCTATAAACAAAAAAAGAGCGACAATTTTGCAATATAACAATATTTTTTTGTACTTTTTGCTATAATACTGATCAAAAAAAATATATTAAAAAAACAAAATTTATTCATCAGTTTTGTCCGATTTATATTCCTATTCATATTTTGCCCAAAAAAAAAATCACAATCAGCGTTTATTGATTGGTTTGCGCAAAAGTTGCCGCGATTACAAACCATGAGAATTCATTTCTGGCGTTTTTTACAATTTTTTTTTATCCTAGTAATGGCGGCGATCTGTAATTTTTATCGGGACTGCGATATTGCAGCGGACATATCGGACATTTTTTACACTTTTTTGGGACCAATGACATTTATACAGCGAACAGAAATGTAAATATCCACTGATTACTGTGTAAATGTCATTGGCATTGAAGGGGTTACCCTGCAGGGTGTGATCTAGGGGTTAACTGTGTTCCCTAGACGTGTTCTAACTGTGGGGGATGGACTGCCAGGGGCATAAGAGATCTAACTGATCCCAGGGTCCCGGGTTTACATCGGCGGTTCCCCGTTTTTGTTCTCCGCTAGGCAATCGCGGCTCGCTGGCAGGATCGAGTTCACCTGAGCCGCGGCCACACTCCTACAGGGAATGCGCGAGCCACCGTTCATAGATGGCGATTCACGTGACAGAGTTACTCTGCAGCAGTATATGTACGCAATGCAGTCGGGAAGTGGTTAAAGTGGATTAAAGTGGATGTAAACCCGATTCATGCACATATCTGCAGGGTTTTCTTATCTCTCTTCAAAGCACTAAGTCCCATAGCGGTCTCCTGCTCTGTTCCTCTGTCATCAGCATGACAAGTACTCTGACACATGAGATAAAACCAGGCTGAATTTTGTGTCAGGGAGGTGCTATATATAGATTAGCAGAAACCTGTTTTACTCACAGAGCAGCTTTGAGGGTTTCTGCCTATCTGGAGGGGGGTGTGCCTTTCCTCCAATAAGCTCTCACACAGTGTAATCCAACACTACACGGTTATTGGGGAATGAGGAAGTGAAAGTTATAACAAGGTGTGTACTTTCTATACATCTGTAGACAGCAGATATGCATGTAAAATTTATGTAGGGAGATTTGTTTCATCCCTGTGTATCATCTGAGGCTGTTCACTTCACTGGGTATATATGTGAGGGTTTACATCCACTTTAAGTAGCACACTCACCGGACCCAATACCTAACACAGAGTTAAGACTCACTAATAGAAATCAGCTCCCCACTGCAGAGAGGCTGCTGCTCGTGTCTTCTCCGCCTGCATCCCCGCTTGTCACCTGCACAATCAGCCAGGAAAAACAACCCTCTGCTACTGGACTGTACACTACCCTTCCTGATTGCCAGCCAATCTGCCAAGTGTCATACTGTAAGGAATTATCTGTGGCCATTGAAATGCTTGTGCGCGGGCGCACGTAGCGTGTGCGCGCATCCATGCGCCGGCATTGGCGCCAAATTGGCCATTTAAGCTGAAAACACCCTGCAACCAGTGCTGTCTGTTCTACAGCATTCCTGTATCCTGTGACCCCAGCGTTTACTCTAGAAGACTTCCTGTACCTGTGACCCCGCCTTCTCTTGGACTTTGTTTTGCTATCTGCCTGCCCTGACCCCAGCCTGTCTACGACTACTCTTTTGCCTGCTCTTTTTGTACCTCTGCTGCCCACACGTTGCCCACCTTGCTTGAACCCAATTATCCGCCTACCTGATCCATCTGTACTGCACCGCCAGCCTGTTACTGACCCGGCCTGCATCATCATTCTTCTTCCTGCACGAGTTCCAGTGGACCCTCACCTACCTCCAGTCACCAGGTCCAACCCTCGTATACCCCTGTGCTCCAGAGCTCCCTATATATACTACCAGGGGTTCTCGAACCAGGGCCATAAGAGGGTTGTCCCCTGCATAAGTCAGACTCGACCACCAGGTGTGTGACAGTAACGGACAGCCATGTCCGAGTCTGCGCAGGGGACTTCTCCAATGGATGACTTGTGTGTGCATTTTGCCGGTCTCACACAAGCCGTGAAGAATTTGCAGGAAGGAAACACCTGCCTGGAAGGAAGAGTCCAGGAGCTCTCCATGTCAGCTCCAGCCAGTCCCGGACAGGCTGCCCCATGCACCATTGTGACTCTGCCAATGGAGCCTAAGGTGCCCATGCCGGAGCGGTTTTCGGGGGACCGCAGAAAGTTCCAGGCATTCCGCAACTCCTGCGAATTCTAAAAGCAACTAACGTGGGACTTGAGATCTCTCTTCTCCTGGAAGAGCCACATGCTTGGGCTCACCACCTATTGGAACAGAAGGCCCTGGAAACCACCAGCCTGGACTGGTTCTTCCAAGCAATGGCCCAGCTCTACGAGGACCCCCATCTGGCGGCCACTGCAGAAGCTACTCTTCATGCCCTGCAACAAGGCCGCCGCATGGCGAAGGAATATGTTTCTGAATTCCGGCGCTGGAGCTCTGACACAGCCTGGAATAATGCAGCCCTTTGCTACCAATTCAGGCTGGGTCTCTCAGAGCTGCTCAAAGACGAGCTGGCCTGCGTCGGGGTGCCACATACCCTAGATGCCCTGATCAATCTGGCCATCCAGATTGATCATTGCATATGGGAACGCATGGCTGAGAGATCCACAGGCCCGGCACGCTTCACCTGGACGATGCCCAGAGTAGCCAGCTATCCTGGTCCTAAGCCGGCTACCTCCTCCTCCTCCGCTCCACAAGACCACTCAGAGCCTGTCACTAACCCCTGAAGAACGTCAGAGACGAATGGCGCACAACCTCTGCCTGTACTGTGGAGGGCCCGGGCACGTGGTGAGGAACTGTCCTGCCAAGGCGGTAAGTGTACCACTGCTACCTAAGAGGGACTGATGTACCTGCCAAGTGACAAAGCTCACCTTGTCCTTTCTATCTCCCTACAGCTTAACGGCCGGGAATATCCCAGTGCAGGCTATCCTTGATTCAGGAGCGTGCAGTTGTTTTGTTGACACCACCTTTGCAGCTCACCACCAGATTCACTACGACCCAAAGACCATCCCAATGGTTGTCCGGCTTGCCGATGGGTCGACCATAAAATCCGGCACCGTTACTCAGGAAACCATCCCTGTACCTACCAAGACGGTGGGGGGTCACTTGGAATTTCTGCTGATGGACGCCATTGCGTCCCCTCTGTTACCGGTCATCCTAGGCCTCCTGTGGCTCCAGACACACAACTCCCTATGATTGTCCGATCGTCCTCCTACCGGAGGCTGAGGTTCAGTTCGGCCAAATTTTCACTGTGTCTGAGGTAGAGTTGGTAGCCCTCAAGGCGTATCTCGACGAGAACCTAGAGAAAGGGTTCATCAGACCCTCCACCTCGCCAGCAGGAGCGGGGATCTTCTTCATCGAGAAAAAGGACCACTCTCTTAGGCCCTATATCGATTACCAGGATCTCAATAGGATCACCGGTATCCCCTGTCCTTGGTCCCAGAGCTCTTTCAGGGGCTTGGAACGGTGACTGTGTTCACAAAGCTGGATCTCCATGGGGCTTACAACCTCATCCGCATCCCTGAAGGGGATGAGTGGATGACGGCATTCCGAACTCGGTTTGGCCACTATGAGTATCTCGTTATGCCTTTCGGACTCTGTAACTCCCCCGCTACGTTCCAGCACCTGGTGAACGACGTCTTTCGGGACTACCTGGACCACTTTGTAGTAATCTATTTGGATGATATCCTGATTTTCTCCTCTTTCTTGGAAGAGCACTGCAGGCACGTGAGATGCGTGGTCAGCCGCCTCCGGCAACATGGCCTGTACGCTAAGGCGGAAAAATGCGCCTTTGAGTGCACCAGCATCTCTTTCCTGGGATTCAACATCTCCATCACAGGGATAACTATGGACCCGCAGAAGGTCTCAGCCATCTTAGACTGGCCAGCACCAGTAGACAAGAAGGGAGTTCAGCGCTTTGTCGGGTTCGCAAACTTTTATAGGTAGTTCATCAAGGGGTTCTTGGCAGTCAATGCACCTATAGCCCAGGTCCCCAAGCAGGACTCTTGCTTCCGCTGGACTCCTGAGGCCCAAATGGCCTTCTCAAGCCTCAAGGAGTTGTTCACTTCCGCTCCCGTTCTCAAACATCCTGATCCTGCCCTACCCTTTATCTTTGAAGTGGATGCCTCAGAGACGGCAGTAGGGGCGGTCCTCTCTCAGAGACGAGGTCCAAAGGCTTCGCCCAATCCCATCGCCTTCTTCTCCTGGAAACTCTCGCCACCTGAGAAGAATTACGATGTCGGTGACAGGTAATATAACTATTTAGAATATCTGCGGACTGCCAAAAGACTGAAACCTCGGCAGGCAAGGTGGGCACTATTCTTCTCACGCTTCCAGCTGCACATAACTTTTTTTTTAATAATACTTTATTTTCATTTTTCATTATACAGTACCTTTTTTTCCATTCGTTTTAATTACAAAAATGGCATTACAACAATATACCTCCCCTTACCCACCCCCAACCCGCTGGGTTATATCTTCAGATTACCCATCTCAAACACATCATCCAAACGATCCTCTTCCTACCTCATTTGTTGAGTGCCTCCCTAAATAGCAGGCCCTTGCTTCCTATCCACTTGCCCCATATTGTATCAAATGCAACAATCTTTCCCCTTCTTAAATAAACCATCCTCTCCCTCAAAATTGTTAGGTTCACCCTCTCTCGCCAAACCTTTACTGACGGCAGATCCATGTCCCGCCATTTTAGAGTAATTTGTTTCCTCGCCTGATAAAGGCATCTCTCCACTGCCAGTCTCTCTTGGCCCATCCCCCCCTCCCTCCAGGTGCCCCAGGATGCACAGGACCGGGTCCCCGGACAGCCGCAGCCCAAAAACTCGGCTGACCCTATCCAGGACACCACTTCAATACCTGTACAGCCTGGGGCACCTCCAGAACATATGGACCAGGTCGCCAGTCACCCCCCTGCACTTAGTGCAAATAGCGTCCTGGCGCCCTCCAAAGTAAAACAATCTCTTAGGGGTGTAAAAAGTCCTGTGCAGGATATAAAGCTGGGTCAAGTACTGTGAGGATGAAAGGGACAATCTACTCGGCAAAGCCACAATATCCTTCCACTGACTATCCAATAATTCCCCCACATCTACATCCCACTTCTCTCTTGCCTGGGCCATCTGGTCCCCATCCAGTACTCCAGGACCCAAGTTCTGGTATAGGTCTGAAATGAGTCCCCTTTGGGACGTAGCAAACAGGATCTTCCTCAAGAGGGGAATCTCACACCACTGCGGGCCCCCCTCCTCTCTAAACTGCTCAGCGATAGCGTGTCTAAGCTGGAGATATTGAAATAAAAATGTATTTGATAGCCCAAATTCCTCCCTCAACTCCTGGAAGGACTTCAAGTTATCCCCACTGAACAATTGCCTCACTCTACTCACCCCCCTCTGCTGCCAACTGTGAAAGACCCCCAGTCCTGCTAGTTCCGGAAGCCTCCCTTTATCCCACAGCAGCACATAATCGCTGTAACCATGATATTTCAACAACGACTTTACAGTCTGCCAGACTTTTAGAATTAGGGTCCCTGATGGGCACTGATCAGCGTTCCCACTAATTCTGCCTCCAGTGCCTCCAACCAAGATACATGTGGAGTGCAGGCCTGGAGGGGCCGCAAGCTATAGTTTGTATTTGATTTATTCATCTCCCCCCCCCCAGTTGCTGTAATTGGGCTGCTAGAAAATAAACCCAGGGGTGTGGGACCGCTAGACCACCTTTGTCCCTAGGGAGCTGTAAGCAATGCAAACTAATCCTAGCCCGCTTACCCCTCCATATCAGCTCCCTGAAGAGCCTCTATTTTCCTGAACCACACCCCCGGGATCCATATAGGGGAATTATGCAAGATGTATAGCAGCTGTGGCAGCCATACCATTTTAATTAAATTACAGCAGCCCGTCACCGTTAGGGGGAGACACCTCCACCTGCTTAACTTTAATCCAAACTTTTTCACTAGGGGTTCTAAGTTCCTTTGTATATATTGCTTGGGATTGGTTGATAAATTTATACCTAGATATTTAAAGGTGGTTGATATCTGCAAAGAGGCCATTTCCTCCTGCAGATTCTCCACTGGCCCGTCCAACGGGAGAACAACAGACTTCCCCAAGTTGACCGCTAGGCCTGACAAACTACCAAATTCTCTTACCAGTTTCATCGCTGCTGCCAGTGACTGACACATATCCCCCAGATAAAAAAGGATGTCGTCCGCAAACAGCGAAACCTTCTCCTCCACTGGCCCTCTTCTAAACCCCCGTACATCCTGTGCTTTTCTCACTGCTATTGCCAAAGGCTCAACTGCTACTGCAAAAAGCAAGGGGGACAACAGGCAACCCTGCCTTGTCCCCCTCGTTAGTGGAAAGTAGCCAGACAATCTCTGCCCTATTTTTACTCTCGCCTTAGGGTTCTGATATAAGAGGCCTACCCACTTCAAAAATGACGGGCCAATATTGAAGCTGCCAAGGCCTCCCGAAGATACTGCCACTCCAAACTATCGAAGCGTCCAAGGACAGCACTGCCCTCGATCCAAGATCCTCCGATGGCAACTGTAGATTCAGGAACAATCTCCTGATATTCAGGGCTGTGGACCTCCCCGGGATAAAGCCGCATTGGTTTAAATGGATTATTTTATGCACTACTTTACTTAAACGATTTGCCAACACCTGTAGCTTCACATCGGTGCACAGCAGGGAAACAGGCCAATACGATGCTGGTTGCTGGATAATGGTAGCCTGTGTCACAGAAAACGGCATAACCCCCTCCCCCCCAGCGCGTCATTGAGTCACCAACAACTCCGGAAGCAACACCCCAGCATACTCCCGGTAAATTTCGTTTGGCAAACCATCTGGACCCGGGGTTTTATGTTTAGGGGCCTCTGATACTACCTCCTCCAACTCCTCGATAGTTATTGGTGCATCTAGGATTGTTCTATCCTCCTCTGATAACCGCGGGATTTTCACATTTTTTTAAAAAGTCCCTTATTGCTCCATCCACCCTGCCCACTTTCGAGCTGTAAAGATCATTGTAATAATCGTTAAAGATAGTTAATATTTCTGCCGGGCACACGGTGGTCCCCCCAGCCGGGGTCTCTATAGAATTTATACTATTCGTCTGTCCCTCCTGAGACCTCGCCAGGAGGGCCAGCATGTGCCCGACAGATTCCCCCTCCTCATATTGGGACTGTTTCAAAAATAATCTTTTAGTTTCTGCTCTTTTTAGGGACACTATTCAATATATTGCTTGGGCTTCAGTCCAGTTCCCCAATTTCTCCGGGGTAGGGTCATCAACATAGACCTTCTCAGTCTCCTTTACCTTATACATTATTTCCAGTTCCCATTCCTCGCTCGTCCTTGTTTTTTTTTAGAAATTTGATGCATCAAGAGCCCTCTCAAAAAAGCTTTGAGAGTATCCCACACTACACCTTGGCTAGCCGTACCTCTATTCTGTTGCAGAAATTCCTGGAGTTTAGATAATATATGGTCCCTCTGGGCTATTAATTTTAACCATAGGGGGTTAAACCGCCAATCCCTCTTGTGGGAACATCTTCCCATATTTATGGACACCACCACTGGCGAGTGGTCCGAAAGGCCCCTCGCCTCGTACTTAATATCCACCACCCTTGAAAGTAATTCCTCATTACCCAGGGCCATATATTTCCTAGAGAGAGAAGAATGAGCACCAGAGTAGCAGGAGAAAACAAGAGCCTCAGGATAGCGGTCTCACCATATATCCCGTAGCCCAGTTTCTTTGAGTGCCTCATACAATGGGGTCCATGATGAGGATCCTCTCCCCACAGGATATCTATCCAACTGTACATTCATAATCATGTTGAAATCTCCTATCAATAACACTGGAATACCAGGTTTGTCTGCTATAAACTTCAAAAACACATCCTTGAAGGGCGGAGGGATATACACACCTATTAATATAAGCGGAGCCTCTGCCAGCCTACAGTATAGGAACACATATCTGCCCTCTCTGTCTGTTATGACCTGATTGCAGGCGAACCCCACTGAGGCGTGGGACTAGTATACTCGTCCCCCTGGAATAAGATGTATAAGTAGAAATGAAACTGATGGGGGAATCCCCTGGCCTTTAACCGGCCTATGGAGTCCCCTGTCAGATGTGTTTCCTGTAAACATAACACCTTTATCCCCAAAGTTGTGACTGTTTTGAACAGAGCCGTCTTTTTTATTAGGTTACCCACTCCCCTCACGTTCCGCGACCCAAATGTCACCAACCTACTCATTATTTAGGAAAAAGGAGAGACTATAAGGTAGGGTGACCACTCCTGAAAAAAAGAAAAAAAAAATTCCAAAAAAAGAGAAGAAAACAGGCAAGGAAGACCGGAGAGATGGACGGAAAACACAAGGGGGAATCCACCCCCTCCGTCCCCCTCCCCCGTCCCCCCAACTAACTCCCCCCATACCCATAACCCCTCCCCCCTACTACCTCCCTCCATCCCTCCTTCCCTGATCCTTACCCCTTTTGGGGCTTTTTATATGACTCAAGTTGCATTTAGTGTAATTCACAAAGTTTATAACCTTTAAATTATTTTTGTGCCTATGTTCTGACACCATCCAACTACCCCGCTTACATACTAATGCCCTTGCGGCTCCTTTCTTGTGTTCGTTCATATACAAATTCTACCTTCTATATTTAAAGTACCCTGTGAGAAAAAAAAAAAAAAGAAAAAGAAAAAACATTTACTCAGCAGTAGCCAAACTTCACATATTACGATAAATTCTGTACAACCTGGTCTCCCTTCTCCAACCAAACCACGGCCGCGTCCGGGGTATCAAAAAAGTGAACCATCCCATTGTATGCCACCCGAAGGCGTGCTGGATATAACATGGCGTATTGTGCATTCAATTGTCGCAGCCGTGCCTTGATATCTGAGAAGTGAAGTCTCTTTTTCTGGACCTTAGCTGAGAAGTCCGGGAAAAACAGAATTTTGTTGTACATTGCAGATTTTAGTTCTCTTGCTCTTCTAAGGATTGTTTCTCTGTCTCTGAAACACAACAGTCTCATGATGACCAATCTTGGGACCCCTCCTGGGAGAGTCTTCCTCGTTGAAATCCTATGGGCCCTCTCGATCACAAAATAAGGAGAAAAACTGTCCCGACCAAAAGTATCCCCAAGCCATTTTTCCAGAAATTCCCTCATGTCCCTCCATTCACATTTTTCTGGTAAACCCAAAATCCGGACATTATTTCTTCTTGCTCTGTTCTCAAATTCTTCCAACCTCTCATTCTGCCCGGAGACTGTCTTTTCTAATAACTCTACATCACTCTTTATAGGGGATAGTACGTCCTCAATACCACCAACCCTATCTTCCAATTCTGTAGTCCGCTCCCGAATCTTTTGGAGGTCGTGCCTTACGAAGACCATATCCTCCTTGATACCCTTCATTTGATCCATTAGTTCCACCAAGGAAGCCTTACAAGCATTAACTGCCAAAAGTATTTCTCCCAAAGATGGATCATCTAAAGCTGGCATCTCCAAAATTGGAGGGTCCTGCATAGCCACAGCAGGCATACCCAACTTTGTCCCTTTGGGCTCTGTGCTTTTGGTTTGGGAATTGGTCTCTTTTAAGGACCCAGATGGTAACATAGGCGCTTTAACTTGTTGTACTTTCCCATTAGCCTGGGAAGAACCATAAGCAAACTTTTCCAATTTATTAGCAATCTCCTTACTTTTGTCCTTTAATGCCTTTTGAGATAATTCAGCCGTTGCCTCCTGCAAAAATGACTCCTCTACCTTTTTCGCCATATTTTTTGCTCTAGTATCCAGTTTAAAAAAAATAAATAAAAAAAAAAGGGGGGGGGGGGTTATATGCAAGTGGAGCTGTATAGGAGAGGGGCAAGGGGCAAAAGACAAGAGTCGAGAGACAAAAGTCAAGCAGGGAACAGATATACATCCATTATTAATAATCTTCCTGTGCTGAACTTCCCAGCCAAATGAAGAAAAGAAGCAACTTCTTTGCAAAGGTTCACCTGATATCTATTCAGATTGTCCTGTTGGTGATTGTGGCTAGCCTGAGCACTGGGAGATTATAGGCTGTGTTTTATACTATAGCCTGTGAGCACTAGTTCCAATCAATATTTATCTGCTTGTCATCATACAGGTTTGTGTTAGTTACTCACAGTTGTTAGAAGACTGTGCTAAGGGTTAATTGCATGTGCTTTCCTCTAATTCATTAAGCAGCAGCAGCAGCCATATTTAAACTTCCTGTTTCATGTAGCAAATGCTGTTTGTTCTACAGCGTGTGAGTGTTTCTGAGCGTCCTGATTTCCTGTTTATCTGATCCTGAGACCCGGCTTGACCTAGACGACGAATTACTTAATCTCCTTTCGTGTACGTTAATTGGGAATCGTGTCAGAAGATTGTTGACACTCATTGATTGTGTTTGGACATACTACTGTTCGTCTATTTATAACTAACCTTGATCACGAGTGTCCGATATCATATTTTGTGTCGGATATTAGAGGGTCACGAGTCCGATCGGTGTTAGTGGTTGTCCTGTTAGACTTATCTATAGTCCACTTGGAAACGTTTCTTCAACGAAGAAAAGAAGTAAACCGACCCTTCAAGTCGTGTCCTTCTAATAATTATTACCTACATATAGACAAGGGACGAACTGAAAACAGAGAGCTGAGA
>BLSH010257296.1:618559-631101 GCA_018402905.1 Glandirana rugosa | reverse complement strand
GGTCAGTGATGGGCGACGGGTGACTGGCGGTGGTCAGTGACGGGTGACGGGTGACATGCCACGGTCACTGACGGGTGATGGGTGACAGGTGCTCTTTATGATGGCAGTCTGTTGACAGGTACACTTTATGATGACAGGTACCCTTTATGGGAGCATATGTGGTGACTGTTAGGGTGACTGGTGCATTGGGGGGGCAGGGGGGGGGTCAGTGTCAGTGTGCTTGTACATTACAGATCAGTAACTCACTGATCCCAGCTCTTCTCTCCTCACACTGGACTCTGTGTGAGGAGAGAAGAGCTGGTAACAGTGAGTTACCGCTCTGTTTACACTGTATGTGATCGGCTGTGAAGCAGATCACAGCCGATCACAAGGTATCAGCCGCCGGCCGGCGGCTGATACCTGTGTCGGTGACAGGCAGTGTTCCCCGGGAGCACACGCCGCCACCGACACGCACGCGCAGCGCGCTCCCGATTGCGCGCATGCGCCGTGCGAACGGCGGGCGTGCCGTTTGTGATCAGCTGTGACTTCGTCACAGCCGATCACGTGGTGAACAGCCATAACCAATGGCTGTTCACCCCTGTCGGTGTAGCGGCGTGTCCTGGGGACACGCCGACACCGACAGAGCCGGGATGCGCGCGCCCGATCGCGCGCAATCCCGGCTTAAAGGGAGGACGTCATATGACGTCCACCCGCTGGGAGAGCAGGACCGCTCCGCCGTCATTTGACGGTGGGCGGTCCTGAGGTGGTTAAAGACCGTTGGGCGGACGTGACTTCTGACATCAGAAGAGCAGCTGAAGCCGGACACTGGGGGGGACGGATCCGATCATCTCCGCCGCTGCCGGCTGGTCCAGTAAGCGGCGGAGATGACGGGAAAGCGGCACACCTCTCCCGCCGCTGATAAAAGTAATCTCGCGGCGAATCCGCCGCTAAGACCACTTTTATCTTGTTCAGAATTGCCGGCAGAAAAAAAACGTATCTGAATGGTGTCTGCAGCTTCAGGCACCATTCAGATATCACCACTCAAACCCAAGGACGTCATATGACGTCCGGCGGTACGGAAGTCGTTAAAGCTCAAAACGCGTCGGAGCATCAAAAATGGCTGACATACTGTATTTTATAAATTAATTGCCATGAATATGTTTGTATCACTTTGTACAATGGAAAGCCTGCATATCTAGATATGTAATAAGAGCTAATATTTTTAACAAAACCACAATATTTTACAATTCATTAACTTTTTGATACAATGAAAAGATTTTTGAAGAAATCATCCATTCTGTCACTACCATCTCTACAAATAATCATTGGGGAATTTTCATATGCTCCCGGCCTGTTCGCATGCCTTGTTACCTCAGCTCCCGTGGCAGACATCAGACAGCCCTCATCCTGTGGCCACACATACGCAGTCAATGTGAGTTCTTCAACGGATGGTTTTTCTGTCCCATTTTCATAATATCTACATTCATTGTTTTGGCACAATACTAGACTATTTGGCTATTATGCTTTTTTTGCAGACCAAAAATGCATCCGCCCCTGAAGAATTGGCACTGTCCAATAAAACGCGTTGGGCTTGAGTAGATGCAGTATGCCTGCATAGACAGCTACACATGCTCTGCTAATGTGTTTTACGTATTTGTCCACTTCATCCAGTTTTATAATGATTTATTTGTTTGAGGACATTTTTACTCCCTATCTTGCCAAGTACCATGATGTCATTTTTTTCAGGACATGAGATTTGTTTACTTATTTGTATACATTCTATGCCAGTTTGTTACTTCTTTTTCTATAGGACAATAAACAATATGTACATTATTTGCCTTATGGCCATGGTTCCATGTCTCATCTAAAGTCCCAAAAAAAAACCTCTCTCTATAGAGCAGGGATGGAGATGCATGGCAACATGCGTTTCATCTAAAGTCACAAACCCTTTCCAGTATACTTCAGCCCCTTCAGCACATCTTTTATAGGTTTGACAAAGGGGCCATTCCTTGAAACGAGCAACTGCGCCCTTATACATCACATGACATCATGGCCATCGTGTGGGGCTACAACACTTCCTTGTTGTCCAAAATGGCAATCATCCATGTGATATACACAGTCCGCTGCTTATGTTGGCTCTGCGTGGTGTTTCCCTGGCTTACTTCCTAGCTTCAAGCACTTTACATCACATCCACCAAGAGGGGCTTACTAACCACTGACCACCTAAAAGGGTACCACCTGCAGGAGACTTATCATTACACTTTTTAATATCTTTTACATGTGAGTGCATATTTACTGGTTTTCATTTCAAAAATATGTTTTAATATATGCTACAGTTAGGTAGTAGTGCTTTTCTCTCCTTTTTGTCTTAATATGATTTGCTGGTGTCAGCCTCCACAGATCCTGCTTGGAAGAGAGACTACTGACGCTGCCATAATGTGAACTTCATGCCACAGTGTTTTTAAATTGACTTTTTTCAATGACTAAGAGACTAAGGGGTTGATTTACTAAAGGCAAATTCACTCTGCACTACAAGTGCACGGTAAGTCCAATCATCCAATCATGTACAAACAAAAAATGGGATTTTTGACTTAATGTAAAATCCATTTCTTTGAGTTCATTTACAGACACAGCGCTTCTTTATCATAGGGTTATACCACCCCCTACAGGAGTAGGACACTAGGCAGAAAAATGACTTCGCTATGCCTATAAGCAGGCATAGATGGTATACACCGCCCCACCTCTGCAACAGGCCTTCAGTTTAGTAAAAAGCAGTGTCAGAGTATTAAAAACTTCTTAGAGGGGTGGGTGCTGTGTCTGTCAATGAACTCCGAGAAATGGATTTTAGGGTAAGCCAAAAATCCCATTTTCTCTTTTGTTCATTGACAGACACAGCGCTTCTTTACCATAGGGACGTCCCAAAGCAGTGCCAAACATGAGGGGTGGGATAACAAAAATCCCAAGGCTAACACAAGAGCCAACCAGGTAACAGGAGCTCAACACAGAACAACTGGAGCCCAACCTGAACAATACGCCCTCAAGAGGGGATAGACCCTCCAAACCGCAGTCTGCAAAACCTGCGGCCAAAAGCAGCATCCACAGATGCCAGCACATCCACTTTGTAGAATGCTGTTAAAGTGTACACCGATGACCAAGTGGCCACCATGCCAAATCAGCTATATTTGCACATTTTAGACTGTGTAAGAGATGCACCCTCCCCCCTAATAAGACACGTAATGATGTCATCCAGGGTAGCCCCGAAGCGATAATAGCCTTTAAAAACCTAGTCCACAGACTAACATTTAGGTCACAATACATGTGTAAGCATCAATGCGGAAACAGTGAGCTTGGTAACCAGGATAACGGCGGTCAAGAGGCATAGCAGACCAACCACAGTCCCTAGATCAACAGGTCCGTCAATTGAGCAAAGGCGGCCTCAGATGACGTCCGATGACGAAACGCATAAGGCGGAGCCATAGCATCGTCACGCAGCTACGTACATCCGGGCTGAGTCAGTGGAACGCACACCTGCCAAGGACCTCCCGGCCTGTGAGCCTGACTTCCTATACTGTTATGCAAGTTGATGCTATCAACGTCTGTGTTGCCGATTCAGTCTTATGCTTAAGGAGTCTCTTATGGTCTTACATGATGTGCCCTGAGTGACCGCCTGATGTCTGTTATTGGCGTGGATTTTGTCTAGAAGTGCCAAGAGTCCGGGTTCTCTGTTTTACTTGGAGGTAGTGAGTGCCTCCTGGAGAGCATTTGAGCACCACCGTGTGGACTTTTTTGTCACTGCACTGACATTTCATTTTCATATAGTTTTTTTACATTTTTTGTGGGGATTTCATGCATTTGTGGTTGGGACTTGGGTTCAACTACTGGTCTTCTTTTTTTTTATAACTTTTGCACAAGGGTTTGATGAATTATTTGCATTTGCACATTTTATTTATATATTCATGAATTGATTGCTGTATACATCTGTTATTTGATGGTTACGTATTTAATATTTATTTTTTTTGGGCTAGTGCCTAATACTGGTCCATTTTTTGCATAGTTTTGCACATAATCAGCTCTATTTGCACATTTTATTTATTTATTCACAATTTTTGCACTGTTTTGCACATTGATCATTGAATGATACACGAATATTACATGCACCTTAGTGATTGCGTTTACATTATATTACTCTAGCAGCGTCACACCCGCCTTCCTTGTCTTCCCTTTACGCTTTAACATCTGCTTGGCAGTCGTTTGGTGGAGGCAGCAGATACACTTTATAGCTTGTTCCATAGCGCAGTAACACCCCCTAGTTTTTCCTGAAACTTCAGATTTAACTATGCATTCCAAGCTTGCAGCGACCAATAAAAATCAAATGATCATTTGCAGTATAGATTGGAAGAATTAAAGAAAGGAATGCAGCTGCATTTCTTAGGGGCTTATGTAAAAGAATAAAATTCAGCATGCTTTCTAGTGCATTCAGCTTGCATCAAGCTGCTTTTGCATTTCCATATACTAGCATGGGAAGAGAAACAGTTTTGACGCAAGCAAATATCCATGTACACAAGCCCATAGACAGAAAGTCCAAGAGATATTTGGAGAACAGCCATCAAACGTATCTGACCAGCTGACGCTATAGGTTTGTGGGTTGCTACTTAGTATTAAGTACTTCTGAAGATCCGAACATATACACTAACCGGCCACTTTATAAGGTACATCTGTTCAATTACCTGGTACAACAAATTGCTAATTATTATTATACAAGATTTTTATAGTGCCAACAGTTTGCCCAGCTCTTTACAACATGAGGGCAGACAGTACGGTTACAATACAATTCAATACAGTGGGAATCAGAGAGCCATGCTCGTTACAGCTTATAATCTAGGAGGGAGGGTCAAGTGACACAAAAGGTAATAACTGTGGGTGATAAGATGATGGAGAAAATCTAAGTACAGTTGTTAGGTGGAGACGGGATAGGCTAATCACATGGCAGTAACTCAATGCATTTAGACATGGTGGAGATGACTTGCTGAAGTTCAAACCAAGTATCAGAATGGGAAAGGGTATTTAAGTGACTTTGAACGTGGCATGGTTGTTGGTGCCAGGCGGGCTGGTCTGAGTATTTCAAAAACTGCTGATCTACTGGGATTTTCACGCACAATCATCTCTACGGTTTATAGAGAATGGTTTGGGGAAAAAAAAGAGAAAATATTCCGTGAGCGGAAGTTATGTGGACAAAAATGCCTTGTTAAGGTCAGAGGTGAATGGGCAGACTGGTTTGAGATGATAGAAAGGCAACAGTAACTGAAATAACCACTTGTTACAACCAAGGTATGCAGAATACCATATCTGAACGCACAACACATCGAACCTTGAAGCAGATGGGCTACAGCAGTGAGCATAGGCTCACCAAAATTGCCTGGTCTGTTCAGTCTCGATTTCAGCTGTGACATTCAGATGGTAGGGTCAGAATTAGCGTAAACAATATGAAAATATTGATCCATCTTTCCTTGTTCAACGGTTCAGGCTGGTGGTGGTGGTGTAATGGTGTGGGGGATATTTTCTTGGCACACTTTAGGCCCCTTAGTACCAACTGAGCATTGTGTAAATGCCACAGCCTACCTGAGTATTGTTGCTGAACATGTCCATCCCTTTATGACTACAGTGTGCCCATTTTCTAAAAACTCATTCCAGCAGGAAAATGCACCATGTCACAAAGCTCAAATCATCTCAAACTGGTTTCTTGAACATGACAATGTGTCCCCTGTACTACAATGGCCTCCATAGTCACCAGATTTCAATCCAATAGAGTACCTTTAGGATGTGGTGGAATGGTAGAGTCACATCATGGATGCACAGCCGACAATATGTAGGAACTGCGTGATGCATTCATATAAACATTGTCAAACACCTTGTAGAATCTATGCCATGAACAATTAAGGCAGTTCGGAAGGCAAAAGGGGTCCAACCCGGTACTAGCAAGGTGTACCTAATAAAGTGGCCAGTGAATGTATATATTAGGGTTGCACCAATACCAATACTAGTATCATTATTGGTGCCGATACCAAGCATTTGCACAAGTACTTGTGCTCATGCAAATGCTCAGATGCTTGATCTGATAGACCTGGCATCCTCAGCATAGCATGGGGGGCCAGGCAACCTCACAGATGGTCAGTGCAGCGGTGGGGGCAGTTACAAGCACCAATCTCCCTGTATAGCTTTTCTGACAGCAGCTTCTCCTCTCCCTCCCGCAGATGTCAGCTGCTTTATTGAAAGCTATACAGGGAGATCAGTGCTGGTAACTGCCCCCACCGCCGCACCGAACATCCCTGACTGTCCCGTGTCCTCCTCCGGCTCCCCCTCGTCCTGGATCTGTCAGGATGGTGAGCGGAGGAAGGAGACGGTAAATCTGTCATTTACCAGCTCCTTCCTTTTCTGAATGCACAGAGTCAGTGGTAGCGGACTCTGTCCATTCATAACTGAGCATCGTATTAGGATGCTTGAGTTTATGAATGAACAAGAGCCACTGTCTACTGTCCATTCATCTTCAGTGCAGCTGAGAAAGAGACTGGGAAATCTGTGCTTCAGTCCCTTTCTCTGTCTCAAAAGGGGGATGTCAGGGGTCTGTTTAGACCCCTGATATCTTCACCAAAGCCACCCCCCAACAGGCCTGATAAAAAAATATATCAATAAAAAAAAATAATAATAATAAAATAAATAAATGTTTAAAGGTTAAATTGTAAAAATAAAAAAAAAAAAAACACTGACACCGTCCACCCCCCCCCCCCCAAAAAAAAAAGCATTGTAAAGAATGATAAAAAAATAAATTGTAATACTACATGCACAGGGCACACCTCAGAGTGCCCATCAGTGCTGCATATTAGTGCCTCCTCATCAGTGCCACCCCATCAGTGCTGTGTATTAGTGCCACAGTCACACGACATTTAAAAAAAGTATTGGTAATCGGTATTGGCGAGTACATGAAAAAAAAATATTGGTACCCGTACTCGGTCTTAAAAAAGTGGTATAGGTACAACCCTAGTTTATATTTTAATGACCAACTACAATGGAAGCTAAATTTACTACTGTTTCATTTATTATTATTTTTCTTTTTACATTTTCATAAAATATAATGAACAAGTATTTAGTTCACACTTTACACAATAAACAATTAAATGAGAGCAGAACAGGAATGTCTCAAGCAACCGCATACTGTAATTAAGTCAGCAAGACAACACTAAAAGATATAGTATAAACAGAAATTTCACAATAAATCCCATGGGCGTTTGCCCTTTATCGATGCAAGATACCACAGTCAATTAAATTGGTTATTTTGATCCAGTGTGAAAGTAATACCCCACCATCCTCTTAGCACACATACTGCTGTATCCAAGCTCCAACACAAAACAATTCTTGGTCATCAGTGTGTATTCCTTCTGTTCACTTTTACTGTTATGCAGCGATCTGTTCCCTCTCTGCTAGCCATCTGCACTTCCATTCATGACATGACTGATACGAACCATAGAAAGCTCATCACTCAACTATGTAACACAACCTTAGGGAACAGTTGTTGTCTCTGTTATCACATATTATCAAGCTTTACTAGCTTTTATCAGTGCATCACCTCACTTGATTAACATAGAAGCTCTGAAGTCAGACACCTAAGCTGACAATTTAATTACCCGTCATTAAGCATGCATGTTATCCTAAAATGTTGAGATCATGATAGATAAACAATACTCTGCATTTGTAACATGCAACTGAAGCTCTTCCAAAGGTTCTAGGAGCATCATAAGAACAACAGTTAATGTATTTATTTTACTCCTTTTTATAGTGGCGACACTGCAGAGTATTATAGAAAACACTGAAACCAGTTATTTTAGGCACTTTAAGGCAGTTATACAGGGCAGGGATAGTTTAGAGGGAAACAATGATCTACATCACACAGATATTTACAGATACCTAGAACAAAAAGTAAATACAAACATCTTGAGAACTGAAAACAGTAAGAGTAAGGCCCCTTTCACACTGCCGCGACTTGAAAGTTGAGCAATTTTTCCACGATTTCAGGAAATGTCTGTGGACCTCAACTGGCATCAAAGTCGGACCAAAGTAGTGCAGGGACTACCTTGAAGTCGCACAGATATGAATGGTACTCATTGAAAATCATGGAGTATGACTTGTCATTCGACTTTGCAGCCCCAAGTCACAGGACAAGTCGCACTAGTGTGAAAGGGGCCTAAGAGCTCATTCACACTTTATGAAGTGTCACAATATACTGTGCAACACTTCAAATAAAGATTTAAAAAAACAAATAAGCAGTGTGATGGCCTGAAGTGCGCATCACACCACTCCCTACCAGAGCCCATCCTGATGCTAGCCTGCACAGCAAAATGCTGTGTTATCCTGTGGCGGCAAGAGTGAAACTAGCCTTAGGTTGTCTAGGCTAGCCTTTTTCAACCAGGGTGCCCAGGTACCCCAGGGTGCCTTGAGGTTTCTTCAGGGGTGCCTTGACAAAATGCCTAAAAACTGCCCCAAAGTTTTATACAAGCCGGTGGGTGGATGAAACCTGTCGTTTAGTTACACAAAGCCATAGGTTTTCATTAGTAAAAGTAGTAAAAATTGGATGTGGCGCTGCCTGAGTATGAAATTTCGAAATATACGTGAGCAATGTGCTAGTATGATGTGCTAGTATATGCTAGCCAATTATAAAGATAGTAGGGGATTATAGCGTACTGTTAAGAGTAATATTAAGTGCATGTGTGCTAGGATGATTTCCTGTGGTGCTCAGTACTCCAACAAATCATAAAATGAAAAAATAGTGGAAGTGTATACCATCCTAGATAAGCATAAATAATATAGAAATATAAACATTAAATAGTGCAAGTGTGTACACCCTTAAAGTTTCAAAAGAATGCACCATTAAAACAAAATAAAAAACATAAGTGGTTCACTAATGTGCTGTGAAACTTATAAAGTTCATATCAGTCCGTATATATTAATCATAGGCAAAAATTCACAGTTCATGTATATTCAATCCAGGGTATCTTTTCTTCTTCAGATAAATAGCCTATCGAATTCTTCATACAATTTAGGGTGTTTGGTGCTCATGTGTGCTATTCCTGTATAATCCTATTCATTACAAACAGATATTGTGAGGTAGAAGTGTTGATCACACGTGCTCCCCTATGGACCCCTCCTTACCAGAGGGCATTACACCTGCAGGGGTGAAATGCCTGTCTTTTTAATCCACTGATGTTCCTCGCTATGGGCTCCATTGGATGGCCTCCTGCAGGGGTGATCGCCAGAGCAGAAACCTGACCCTTGATAGTGCTCAACGCCAGTTTCTGGTCGAGGCCCTTCTGTAGGAAGGCCAGAACCCGAGACACTGAGAAGGAACGAGGGTTCCACCCCCCGGCTTCGCACCAAGCGATGTAAGCCTTCCAGGTGCGGTGGTAAATCTTACGTGAAGTGGCCTTACGTGCCTTCAACATGGTAGGAATCACAGAGTCCGATACACCTTGATCCTTCAACACCTGGGATTCAATAACCAGGCCGTTAAAGCCAGAGAGGGTAAACCAGGATGCAAGATGGGCCCCTGGGACAGAAGGTCCTCGCGAAGCGGGAGCCGCCAGGGGACGTCCACCACCATCTGTACTACGTCTGCGTACCAAGGACGCCTTGGCCAATCTGGAGCTACCAGAATGATCGGAATACCCTCCGCTTCTATTCTGCGCAGAAGGCGCGGAAGCAGTTTGAGAGGCCCGCCAATTTTCTACGCCCAGTATGTGAATGGCAGAAATTGCCGGAATGTGGCTTTCTGCCCACCGCAGGATGGGAGCCACCTCTGAGGCCGCAGCCCAGCTTCTCGTCCCGCCCTGGTGGTTCACATATGCCAAGGCCGTGGCATTGTCCGACTGAACCTGAACAGGGCACCCGTGTAGTCTCGACGTCCAATGGGAGAGGCAGCACCAAATCGCCCGAAATTCCAGGACATTGATCGGGAGGCAAGACTCCTCCTGAGACCCCCGTCCCTGGACTGAGAGCAGCGCCAGGACTCTGCCCCAGCCTGTCAAGCTGGCGTCCGTCGTGATCACTGTTCAGTGAAGGGGGAGGAAGGACTTCCCCGACTGAAGAGCCGGGGACCGCAACCACCAGAGCAGCAAGGCCCTCACTTGGTGATCAATCCTGATCACCCGATCCAGGGAAGATGGGGACACGTCCCATCTCAGGAGAATCTCCCGTTGCAGAACCCGGCTGTGGTACTGAAAAGAAAGGAAGGCCCCTGACGGCAACCGGAGTCCATACTCCTCCTAGGCTCCAGGAGGAAGGAGATCTTCCCTCCAGTGAGATTTTTGATCATCTCGTCCAAGGAGTCACCGAAGAGCCGCCCCCTGGAAAGGCATGTCCACCAGGGCCTTCTTAGAAGGCAGGTCCGCAGACCAGCACTTCAGCCAAAGCCACCGCCTGGCCACCACAGAGACAGCAGATGCCTTGGATATCAGGGGGGCTGCGTCCAGGGCAGCATCGCACAGATACTGAGCCACCTGGACCATCCAATCAGCAAGATCCACACACTCAGGAGAAGCCCGAGTCCTGCTCAACTCGCTGTGCAACCGATTTGCCCACTCAGTGAGCGTTTGCGACGCCAATGCAGAGGCCACAACAGGCCGCATGGCCGATCCCGTCAGAACAAATAGGGACCTGACAGGCCTGAAGGCCTCGGCCTTCCTGTCAGCCGGGTCCTTAAAGGACGGCGTGCCCTCCACCGGGATAGTGGTCGCCTTGCACAGGCGGGACACAGGTGGGTTAACCACGGGGGGATGATGCCCACTTCTTCAACAATTTCTCCACAAAGGGATAACGCACAGCGAAACGCTTCAGGACGGGGAGGGAGCTCTGAGGCCGAACCTAATCCTTATAAACTAACTTATCCAGAAAGTCCACATACAGAAAGACCTTAGCCGCAGGGCCTGGTCTATGTGTCTCACCGCCCGACCCGGAGAGGAGCTGCCTGCTGCTGCTGTCCACCGCTGTCGCTGCCTTCACCCGCTCCTGCTGCCCACTGCCGCTGTGCTCAGAGCCGCTGCCAGGGAAAACTGCGCCATGCTGGGGGGGTAAATCAGTGCCAAAAACCGTCCAGGACCGCCCCCAAGCACTCACATCCACGTGTAGACACAGAGAAAATGGCCGCCCTGAACACTAGAGGCCAAACACCCCTGTAACAGGACCGTGGCTACACAAAAATGGCTCCCAGCAGCTCTCTAGGCCTTAAACATGCGGCCGGCTACAAGAAAATGGCGGCCGGGCGCCAGCAAAAAAGGGATTTTATTATAACTTACCGTAAAATCCTTTTCTCTGAGTTCACTGACAGACGCAGCTCTTCTTAAATGGCACGTGGGTTTTATGCTCGTCCTATCAGGAGTGACTAGGCAAAACAGATGCAAAAGCATCAGGGATAGGCTGGCCCCTTCCATGGGGGCCGTCCTCGCCTGAGCCTATAAAACACCCTGCTGGCCAATAGCATTCAGTTTGTCACAAGCAGTGCAACAAAAAAAACCAGAGGGGTGGGAGCTGCGTTTGTCAGTGAACTCAGAGAAAAGAATTTTACGGTAAGTTATAATAAAATCCCTTTTTCTCTTACGTTCACTGACAGACGCAGCTCTTAAATGACACGTGGGGACGTCCCAAAGCAGTGCCAAAAAACTAGAGGGGTGGGCAAACAATAACAACTGTACCCAACAGAACCCTCTCAGGGAGCGCCAGACGCACTCACACCGCTGCTCGCAAAACTTTGCGGCCAAAAGCAGCATCCGCAGATGCCGACACATCAACTTTGTAAAATTTAGTAAACCTGTGCACTGAGGCCCAAGTGGCCGCTTTGCACACTTGAGACACCGAAGCCTGGTGCCTGAACGCCCAGGAGGTGCTAACCGACCTGGTGGAATGAGCCGTGACCGGAAAAGGGGGAACCTTGCCCCGAAGCTCATACGCATGGGTCACGGTCTGTCTAATCCAACGGGAAATGGTAGCCTGCGAGGCTGCCGAACCCTGTTTTGAGCCCTCGGGTAACACAAACAACGAGTCAGACTTCCGAAAGGAAGCTGTAGCACTCAAATAAATCCAAAGGGCCCTCACCACATCCAAAGAGTGTAACTCAAATTCCTTAGGATGTTTTGGGTGAGGACATAATGAAGGAAGGACAATATCCTCATTCAAATGAAAAGAAGAGACCACCTACACCGAGGGGTCAAAGCCGGCGGAGACCGTGGCACCCTAAACTTAGACCACGAGAGACAAAATGTCTTTGGTGGCATACTCTTCTAATCCCTGTAAGGAAACAGGGAAAACAGCGTCTTCCAACGAAAGAATCACCGACAGTGTAGGCGCGCCGCCCACAGTC
This sequence comes from Glandirana rugosa, assembly GCA_018402905.1. Lineage (NCBI taxonomy): Eukaryota > Metazoa > Chordata > Amphibia > Anura > Ranidae > Glandirana > Glandirana rugosa. The sequence continues at coordinate 618,722 of BLSH010257296.1, read as the reverse complement.
TTAACCGACGGAACAGGACGTTCAGGGGCATGAACTAAGACGTATTACTGTTCCGCCACAACGCTGAAGGCGGAAGAAAGGAAGGCTTCCACCAGAGAAGAAAAGTAAACTTACTCCTATAACAGGAAGGAAGTAATACAGGAGTGGGTTTTGTAGGATTCCT
>BLSH010257296.1:604889-617248 GCA_018402905.1 Glandirana rugosa | reverse complement strand
GATCAGCGAATGGGAAGCCAAAGGTCTCTGAAAAAGGACCGCTAAAGCCGAAATCTGGCCCTTGAGCGTACTCAATGCCAGGCTCTTATCCAGTCCCTGTTGCAGAAAAGTCAGCACCCTGGACACCAAATAAGAGCGAGGGTTCCAACCCCCCCGCTTCGCACCATGCAATATAGGTTTTCCAGGTCCTGTGATAAATTTTGCGCGAAGTGCACTTACGTGCCTTAAGCATAGTAGGGATTACAGAGTCAGCGACTCCCCGATCCCTTAGTACCTGGGCCTCAATAGCCAAGCCGTCAAAGCCAGCGAGGGTAAAGCAGGGTGCAAGATGGGACCTTGGGACAGCAGGTCTTCGCGAAGCGGAAGCCGCCAAGGGGCGTCCTCCAGCATCCGAACCAGATCGGCGTACCAAGTGCACCGAGGCCAATCGGGAGCGACCAGGATCGTCGGAATACCCTCCGCAGCTATCCTGCGCAGAACCCGAGGCAACAGCTTCAGGGGAGGGAAGAGGTATAGTAACCGGTACCGACCCCAAGGAGCCACCAGCGCGTCCGTGGCGACCGCCAACGGATCTCTTGTTCTGCACACAAAGGTCTCGACCTTGTGATTGAACCTGGACGCCATGAGGTCTACCTCTGGTGTGCCCCACTTGCAGCAAATCTGGCGAAAGACCTCTGGATGCAGGGACCATTCCCCCTGGTCCAGTGTCTAGCGACTGAGAAAGTCCGCCTGCCAGTTCTCCACTCCCGGAATGTAGATTGCGGAGAGCGCCGGGACATGTTGTTCCACCCAGTGGAGAATCAGAGCAGCCTCTGCGGCTGCCGCGGAACTTCTTGTCCCTCCTTGATGGTTCACATAAGCCACGGCTGTGGCATTGTCCGATTGAACCCGGACAGGGAGGCCATGCAGCCTTGTCGACCAACGGGACAAGCAAAGCTTGATTGCTCTCAGTTCCAACACATTTATCGGAAGTCGAGCTTCCTGAGCTGACCAACGGCCCTGGGCAGACAACTGACCCAACACCCCTCCCCAGCCCGTTAGGCTGGCATCTGTCGTCACAATCGACCAGCTGAGGGGAAGAAAAGACTTTCCCAGAGTCAATGCTGGAGCCTGGAGCCACCAAGTCAGTGATCCCCTGGTCTGGTGGTCCAAACGGATCAGTCTGTCCAGAGAAAGAGGCGATTTGTCCCATTTTGACAGAATCGCCTTCTGCAAGAGCCGGGTGTGACTCTTGGCGTAAGGAATCGCCTCGAAGGACGAAACCATGAGTCCCAACACCCGCATGCAGAACCTTAGGGAGGACCTCCCGCGCGACAGCAGGGTCCGCACCGCCGCTTGCAGCCCCAATAGCTTGTTGGGAGGCAAGAACACCGTGTCTAGAATCAGACCGAGGTACTCCAGGCGACATGAGGGGGCAAGCGAGGACTTTTGCAGGTTGATGAGCCAACCGAAGTCCCGTAGTGTGGAAGCCGTGATTGTCACGTCCTCCTCCAAGGACACTACCAACTCTGCCCTCAAACGCAATAAATAAGTGCCCCCTGATAGGAAAAAAAAGCTACCACCAATATTAAATACTGCCCCGGATGTCGCCCCCCCCCCACGTCCTAAGGGCGGGGAGGGGTCCACTCACCAGTCCGACGGGCGTTGCGGGTAGCCACCTGAAGCAGACTTACCCTCCTTGTCCCAGGAAGGATTGCTGCTGGCCAAGGCCACTGGAAAGGCAAAAGCCAGACACTGGGCACAAGTGGCAACAGCCACAGGCCGCCCGCACAGAACGGGCCCTGAGCGATGCTGCCCTGACATTTTTAGGGTAGATCGTCATGAGGTGGCCGGTCAGGGCAAAGCTTTGGATTCGTGATATCCACCCTATGCCAAGACCGGCTGCTTGATAGAAGTCTTCATCTTCTTCAGAAAAAAAGAAAAAAAAAAACGCAGGTCCCATAATGGAACCCAGTCAACTCCTTTGCACTAGGCAAACAAAACTGAATGCTATTGGCCAGCAGGGGGTTTTATAGGCTCAGGTGAGGACGGCCCCCCATGGGAGGGGCCAGCCTATCCCTGATGCTTTTGCATCTGTTTTGCCTAGTCACTCCTGATAGGACGAGCATAAAACCCACGTGTTATTTAAGAAGAGCTGCGTCTGTCAGTGAACGTAAGAGAAATAGCTGCCGAGCACGAGCACGCTGACCACAAAGCGGGGGGGAGGGAGGGGGAGGCAGAGGGAGACCAGCTAGGGCTCCTTACCCAGGAAAAACACCCTGGAATCCCCCATAGGGGAGGGGGGTGCGACAGCGGGGTCCCGGAGGGATGGGGGAGGGGGCACTAGCGAGGAAGGGGGGGAGGAAATCAACCATTGTGCTCACCCTGGAGGGGGGGACGTACTTACCCCCTACCTAGTCGGGTGGTGTGGGGATCCCACCCGAGACAGCGTTCACGCTTCCAGCTAGACCAGAGGGAGCTGTCGGCCCAGGGCGCACTGCGTGCGACGGCGGAGCGTTTAACCCGCTGGGCCACCCCGTCCAGTTGCCCAGAAAGGCTGCTTGATTGAAGTCTTCATCTGTGAGGCTGTCCCAGGACAGCCGAAAGTGGACCAGAGAGGTACCAAAGAGCCCAACAGGGAGCCTAGGTCTAACTCCTTGCACTAGGCAGAAAAAACTGAGCTAGCAGAGCTGGGTGTTGGGTTATCTGTCGGTGGGGACTGCACCCTGGGAGGGGCTGTGTCTGTTACTGTTCTTTTTGCTGTTAGAGCTGCCTGTTCTGCCTAGTAAACTCCTGAAGAGAGCAGTATAACCCACTTAGTCCTAAGAGTCGCTGTGCCTGTCGACGAACGAAAGCGAAAAACAGATTTTAACTTGTAAACACTGAATCTCAAAAAGAGGCTCGGTCCTTAAGTGGTTAAGAAGCTTTGTGGTGATAATCAAAAATATATAGTGAATATTTTACACAAGGGTTTTCACATTTCTTGTATTTTACAAGTGATAATACTGATTGCAAAATATATTTGCTCCTTGAGAAATAAAATTTCTCACAAATTAATGTTTCGGCATGACAAATAACTATCCCCCCTGCAGCCACTGTATTTGAACGTACCCTCCAAAATGGCAGTTATACCTATAAATGTGAATCTGATTGGAATCTACGGAAACTATGGCAATTAATAATATCTTGACACATTAAGCTCATCATTTTGTAGACATTTATACTGCATATCTCACAGGAAAGAAGAAATGTCTTTTTTTCACTGTACTAGCTTTTCAGATTTAATAACCACGAATCAATAATACACAATGCAAAAAAAATGACTAATACAATATTTAACTTAATTAAAAAAAATAACAAAGGTACATTTGCCACTTAGCAAATCTTTCACAATAGATTGGAAAGAATTGACAATCACAGGATATTAAAAATAAACACAAGTCAAAGCAATAACAGGGAACATAAGCATGGGAACACATTCATTTGTCCAGGTTCAATCAAAGTAATAAAATGGTTGGGTGGCTAAATTACGTTTTTTCAAGTTGCCAGGCACAAATGAAAGGCAAGATGCCAAAAAACATTAGTGGCCAAGCCAAACGCTAAGTATGTAATATAAACCAAGGATACACTGGGTGCTGCTGCAATGTTCCACTTTCTGAGCAAATGACTAAGAATACAGAAAACAGTTGATTGGACTAGAATGGTATGTCCCACATTTTGAACAATGCTTGGAATAGACTATTGAGAAAAGAAATACAGCAAGACATTGTTTATCAAACTACAGACAATTTCCTATAGAGAGATGAGGGAAGTATACAACTTATTAAACGACAAGAATGGCCAAAGCTTTTTTATCCATACTTCTCTACATGATATTCTATCGACCAAAGAGAAAAAATTCTGGAGGGACAAGCGAGCCTTCCAGGAAAATAAAGCCTATCGGTGGTACCAATCAAACACAAAGCCGCAAACACATAAAGGGAGCCAACTCTGACAACTATACTCTGATCATGGTTCTATGTCTTCGCTCAATTCCTCTTTCTCCTCAGTCTCTTTCCCACAAGGTCGGAAATACAATGGAAGAGGTAAAAAGACCAAACAGACACACTCAGGAGGAGATTCCTCTACAAACAAAAAACGCACTACTGAATCTACACCTTCTCAACAACCATCTATTCTTTCATCTTTTCGCTCTTCTGGTAAAGGTAATTCACAGGGTGTCTCCTATACAGATCCCTCTGGCTCTACTGGTGGTGGCTCCATTGACACTGGTACTCTCATCACTCCTATCATCTCCACCATATCCAACACAGGTCACATTGTTTCCTCAGGGGACCAAACTTTTTTAGTTTCCAATCCAGAGATTTCACTTAACACTCCACTATAACTAACCACACAGATTCTGAAAGTAAGCAGGATACTTTGAACATTGTTAATCTATCTGATTATCAACTTTCTAATGAAGAGCTGGGACTCCTATCTAAGGGTCCTAACTACTGCCCCAATGCTGGGCTTGATAAATTTGAATTAACAAAAGATCTACACCTTTTTGCTAGGAGACTCTTACTTAAGAGCCTACATGCAAAAATGCCTTTACAGGAAATTACAAACATACAATCAGACCAGGCCCTGGATGATCTCCTAACCCTGCTTGAAGAACAGGACCCTTCTGACCTTATTGACACAGTCGATATTGAATCCTTGTTGGAACAATATATTGACAAAAAAGACTACACCTATTCTACAAAAACCTTCTTTTAACCGCTTGCCGACCGCTGGTCGGCAATTGACGGCGATAGAATGGCTCTGTAACGCAAATCGACGTCATACGACGGCGGGCGCGATACAGAGCCATTGTGAGCGCGCGCGCGCCGCCGGAGGCGCACGCTCACTGTGTTCGGGGGGGGCCAGGGAGCGGGTGCGGCGGCTTCGATTGCCGCCGGCCACCCGCGATGCCCCCCCCCGGAGCGAATGAGCGGAGGTCCGTGTAAGTAAACACGGACCTCCGCTCTGTGTGAGGGGGAAGGGCTGTGATCACAGCCTTCTCGTACATGAAGGCTGTGACCACTTCCTTTCCCCAGCTAGGCAAGTCCCCCCACAGTAAGAACACGCCCAGGGAACACAGTTAACCCTTAGAGCGCCCCCTGCAGGTTAACCCCTTCACTGCCAATGGCATTTACACAGTAATCAGTGCATTTTTATAGCACTGATCGCTGTATAAATGCCAATGGTCCCAAAAAAGTGTCAAAATGGTCCGCCATGTCCGCTGAAATATTGCAGTACCGCAAAAAATCGCAGATCGCCGCCATTTTTAGTAAAAAATAAAAAAAAATTAAAAACCCCAAAAATGAATTCTCATCATCCGTAAACGCGACCACTTTTGCGCAAACCAATCAATAAACGCCGATTGCGATTTTTTTTATCGCAAATATGAGGAAGAATATAAATCGCCCAAAAACGGTGAAAAAAAATGTTTTTTTATATTTTTTTTTTTTTTGGATTTGTATTTTAGGAAAAAGTAAGAAATTTGGGTTTTTTTGCAAAATTGTCGCTCTTCTTTTGTTTATAGCGGCGATCAGAAATGACGCAGAGGGGATCAAATACCACCAAAAGAAAGCTCTATTTGTGGGAAAAAAAGGACGCAAATTTAGTTTGGGTACAACATCGCACGACCGCGCAATTGTCAGTTAAAGCGACGCAGCGCCAAATCGCAAAAAGGGCTCCGGTCCTAAAGCTGGAAATCCTTCCGGTCCTTAAGTGGTTAAAAAGAAATCTGATAAATTTCCAGCCTTATCTACAAATATCACTTTGGCAACCTTTGTATCGGCTACTACCAATGAAATCAAAAAATTGAAGATACATTCTAAACCCAAGTATCTTTCCAAGACAGACTCTGCAGCCCTTAAAGTGGATGTAATCCCAAAAAAAAAAATGTAATTAATAATTCTGCCTGGTAGAGTATAGCATGTCATATCATCTGTGCCCAGTCTTGCCACAAAGAGTTAATCCAACTGTAAGTAATGAGCTTATCTTTTTTCAGGAAGAGAAAGTCTGACTAACAGGGAAATACACAGTCAATCCACCCCTTGCTCTGTGAGTGACAAGCAATTTGCTTATCTCCTTCACACAGCAGAGAAAGTTTTACAAGCCCCCCTCCCCCCCTCCTCAATGTCTCAGTATAGAGTGGGTGGGGAGGCTTGTGACGTCACAACTCCACCCACCAAACTCCAGCAAACACAGACATCCTCTGATTTCAGAGTTTTACAGAGCTGCTAGTGCTTACAGGAAGGACATTTGAAAGGTAGGGATTAGAGTTGAGGGAACCCGGACTGTAAAATTCAGGTCCGTTCCGGACTTTGGGGTGTCCGTGCCCTGAACCCAATCTCAGACATTAAAAAAAAAAAGTCCGGGATCGGGTTCGGTATTCAGGTATTTTTGGCGCCTTTTCTATAGCTGCTGGGCAGCCAATCAACAAGCTTTTCACTAGTTTGCCCTTAGAAGCCATCACAGCCATGCCTACTAATGGCATGGCTGTGATTGGCCAGTGCATCATGTGACCCAGCCTCTATATGGGGCTGGAGTCACGTAGCGCTGCGTGTCAGATCGTCTCAGACTAGAGTAGGGAGAGCTTCATGCCGCTGCTGTGAGGGAAAGATTAGCGTTCAAAACCATCTCAGACTGCATTAGGGAGACCTTCATTGCGGTCCTGTGAGGGAGACATTAGCGTTCAGAGCCATCTTATAGTGCATTAGGGAGATGTTCCTGTCTGTGCTGTGAGGGAGGCATTAGCGTTCAGAACCATCTTATAGTGCATTAGGGAAACGTTCCTGTTGGTGCTCTGAGGGAGAGATTCTCATTCTAAAACCATCTACTACTGCATTAGGCAAACGTTTCTGTTGGTGCTCTGAGGGAGAGATTCTCATTCTAAAACCATCTACTACTGCATTAGGGAAACGTTCCTGTTGGTGCTCTGAGGGAGAGATTATCGTTCTAAAACCATCCACTACTGCATTAGGGAGACCTTCATTGCGGTCCTGCGAGGGAGACATTAGCGTTCAGAACCATCTTATAGTGCATTAGGGAGATGTTCCGGTCTGTGCTGTGAGAGACATTAGCGTTCAGAACCATCTTATAGTGCATTAGGGAAACGTTCCTGCTGGTGCTCTGAGGGAGAGATTCTCATTCTAAAACCATCTACTACTGCATTAGTGAAACGTTCCTTTTGGTGCTCTGCGGGAGAGATTATCATTCTAAAACCATCTACTACTGCATTAGGGAAACGTTCCTGTTGGTGCTCTGAGGGAGAGATTATCATTCTAAAACCATCCAATACTGCATTAGGGAGAGGTTCCTGTTGGTGTTCTGAGGGAGAGTTTATCGTTCTAAAACCATCCACTGCTGCATTAAGGAGAGGTTCCTGTTGGTGCTCTGAGGGATAGTTTATCGTTCTAAAACCAACTACTACCGCATTAGGGACAGGTTCCTGTTGGTGCTCTGAGGGAGAGTTTATCGTTCTAAAACCAACTACTACTGCACTAGGGCCAGGTTCCTATTGGTGCTCTGAGGGAGAGATTATCGTTCTAAAACCATCTACTACTGCATTAGGGCCAGGTTCCTGTTGGTGCTCTGAGGGAGAGATTATCGTTTTAAAACCATCCACTACTGCATTAGGGAGAGGTTCCTGTTGGTGCTCTGAGGGAGAGTTTATCTTTCTAAAACCAACTACTACTGCATTAGGGCCAGGTTCCTGTTGGTGCTCTGAGGGAGAGTTTATCATTCTAAAATCATACACTACTGCATTAGGGAGAGGTTCCTGTTGGTGCTCTGAGAGAGAGTTTATCATTCTAAAACCATCCACTACTGCATTAGGGAGAGGTTCCTGTTGGTGCTCTGAGGGAGAGTTTATCGTTCTAAAACCAACTACTACTGCATTAGGGCCAGGTTCCTGTTGGTGCTCTGAGGGAGAGTTTATCGTTATAAAGCCATCTCCTACTGCATTAGGGAGAGGTTACTGTTGGTGCTGTGAGGGGGAGATTATTGTTCTAAAATCATCTCATACTGCAGTAGGGATAGGTTCCTGTCGGTGCTGTGAAAGACAGATTATCGATCGTTCTAAAATCATCTCATACTGGTGTAGGGAGAGGTTCCTGCTGCTGGTGTGAGCGGTGCATTTCTTGCACAAAAATAAAAAGTGCATCTACAATTTTCTTTTTTCTTAAAAAAAAATGAATAATAATTTATTATTCTTTTTTTTTTGTATTAATAAATAGTGCTACATAGTACATTTGTGTCCAGAATGAGGAGAGCGTCAAATAAGGGACATGGTGGTGGTTGTGGTGCTGCTGGTGTTGCTGAAGCTCCTGTTGCAAGGAGAGGATGTGGTCGATCTGTGCCAGCTACACACACAAGTGAAACACCTTCCTCAGGTAGCCGACAGAACCTTCAACGTTATATGGTAGGCCCGAATGCCACTCAACGAATGATGAGGCCAGAACAAATACAGGGGATAGTAGATTGGGTGGCTGACAATGCCTCCAATTCCTTCACATTGTCTCCCAACTGGTCCCTTGATGAAAGGTCAGAGTTGGCACCTGAACCCCATGGCCATCTGTCTTTCACCTCAGCCCCTTGTAAATCAGCCAAGCAAACTGAGCCCCAAGTCATGCAGCAGTATTTTATGCTTTTTGATGACTCTGCTGCTGTGCTTTCCGTGGGCCATCCACATAGCCCTGGCCCAGAAGTGGAAGACATGGAGTGCACTGATGCCCAACCACTTCTGGTTCAGGATGAGGACATGGAAACAGCACCGCAGCACGTCTGTGATGATGATGACGAAACACAAGTGCCAACTGCTGCGGCTTTCTACAGTGTGCAGACTGACAAGGAGGGCAGTGGTGAAGGGTGGGTGGAAAATGATGTGGAGGATGATGAGGTCCTAGACCCCACATGGAATGAAGGTCATGTGAGTGACGTGTGCAGTTTGGAGGAAGAGGTGGTGGTCGCACAGCAAAAGAGGAAGCAGGTTGCAAAAGCGGAGCGAGCGTCCACTAGACAGTATGCCTGCTACTACCCACCGCACCCAGGGACCTAGCACACCAAAGGCAGCTCAAAGGCGTTCCCTGGCGTGGCAGTTCTTCAGACAATGTGCTGACTGCAAGACACAAGTGGTTTGCACACTGTGCAATGAGAGGCTGAAGCGAGGCACAAATGTTCTAAACCTGAGCACAAGCTCCATGACCAGGCATCTAAATGCAAAGCACTTGCTGCAGTGGAATAAGTACCTCAAAATCCAAGAAAGGTCTTGGCCTCCTCCTGCTTCCTCTTCTGCTGCTGCCTCGGCCTCTTCCTCCACCTCTACAGTGCCAGTGTCACCTGCCACCCAGCAAACAGACGATGTGACAGCAACGCCACCATGTCCGCCACCGTCCCAAAGCATTTCCACACGGTCCCATGGAAGCTTACAGCTCTCCATCTCCCAAACACTGGAGAGAAAGAGGAAGTACCCCCCTACCCACCCGCGATCCCTGGCCCTAAATGCCAGCATTTCAAAATTGCTGGCCTTTGAAATGCTGTCATTCCGTCTGGTGGACACGGACAGTTTTAAAAACCTGATGGCGGTGGCTGTCCCACAGTACGTGGTTCCCAGCCGCCACTACTTTTCCAGGCGAGCCATCCCTTCCTTGCACAAACAAGTCGGGACGTGATCAAGTGTGCACTGCGCAACGCCATCTGTGGCAAGGTCCACATAACCACTGATACATGTACCAGTAAGCACGGGCAGGGACGCTATATCCCGCTAACTGCACACTGGGCAAATGTAGTGGCGGGTGGGCCTGAGGCGGCTAGCCGTGTGGCGCATGTCCTTCCCCCACCGAGGATTGCAGGGCATTTCTCTTTGCCTCCTGTTGCCTCCTCCTCTACCACCTCCTCATCCGCTCAGCTTAACACCTTCACCACCAACTTCAGCACATCCAGGGGGAAACGACAGCAGGCTGTTTTAAAACTGATATGTGGGGGATAAATCCCACTCTGCGCAGCAGCTGTGGACCGGCATTGAACAACAGACCGATGAGTGGTTGTTGCCACTGAGCCTCAAGCCCAGCCTGGTGGTGTGCAATAATGGGCAAAATCTCGTAGCAGCTCTGGGCCTAGCCGGTTTGACGCACATCCCTTGCCTGGTGCATGTGCTGAATTTGGTGGTGCAGAAATTTCTAAAAAACTACCTGTATATGTCAGAGCTGCTGCAGAAAGTGCGGGCCGTCTGTGTGCACTTTCGGCGTTCTCACCCTGCTGCTGCTCGCCTGTCTGTGCTGCAGCGGAACTTCGGCCTTCCTGTTTACCGCCTCCTATGCGACGTGCCCACAAGGTGGAACTCCACCTTGCACATGCTGGAGAGACTGTGGGAGCAGCAGCAGGCAATAGTGGAGTTTCAGCTGCAGCACGCACGTGTCAGTTGCTCTGCGGAACAGCACCACTTCACCACCAACGAGTGGGCCTCCATGCGAGACCTGTGCACCATATTGTGGTGTTTCGAGTACTCCACCAACATAGCCAGTGCCGATGACGCTGTTCTCAGTGTTACTATCCCACTTCTATGTCTCCTTGAAAAAACACTTCGGGCGATGATGGAAGAGGATGTGGCACGGGAGGATGAGGAGGAGGAAGAGGGGTAATTTCCACGGTTATCAGGCCAGTCATTCACAAGTGGCTCGGAGGGTGGGTTCCTGCACCAGCATAGGCCAGGTAAAACATTTTCAAGCCAGGCCACAGTTCTGGAGGATGAGGAGGATGAGGAAGATGATGAGGAGGAGGAGGAGGAGGAGGAGGAAGAGGAACCATGTTCACAGTAGGGTGGCACCCAACGCAGCTCCTGGGCATCACTGGAGCGTGGCTGGGGGGATACGGAGGACACAGATGATACACCTCCCACAGAGGACAGCTTGTCTTTGCCTCTGGGCAGCCTGGCACACATGAGCGACTACATGCTGCAGTGCCTGCTCAACGACAGCCGAGTTGCCCACATTTTAACTTGTGCCGATTACTGGGTGGCCACCCTGCTGGATCCCTGTTACAAGGACAACGTGCCGTCCTTAATTCCCTCACTGGAGCGTTGCTGAGGGCATTCCCAAATGACACAGGGGGCTCTGTGAAAGCACAAGGTGAAGGTGGAGGAGGTCGCCAACGCAGCTGTGGCATCGCCAGCACCTCAGAAGGCAGGGTTAGCATGGCCGAAATGTGGAAAAGCTTTGTCAGCAGCCCGCCACAACAAACAGCACCACCAGCTGATAGGCAACGTCTTAGCAGGAGGCAGCATTTCAGCAACATGGTGGAACAGTATGTGTGCACACATGTACTGACTGATGGGTCTGCCCCATTCAACTTCTGGGTCTCCAAATTGGGCACATGGCCTGAGCTCGCCCTTTATGCCTTGGAGGTGCTGGCCTGCCCTGCAGCCATTGTATTGTCGGAACATGTGTTTAGCACGGCAGGGGGCGTTATCACAGACAAGCGCAGCCGCCTGTCCACAGCCAACCTGGACAAGCTAACGTTTATTAAAATGAACCAGACATGGATCCCACAAGACTTGTCTGTACCTTGTGCAGAACAGACATTTAGACCGGCCTCACACTGCCATTGGTATACTTTTTTTTTTAATATGTCTCAATATTTTGGGGGCTACCCCAATTAGGAAAATTAACCAAACAAACAAATAATAGTGTTGGCTACCTCCTCCTCCTCCTCCTCCACCACCACTGCCACTTCCACCTACACTGCCACGGTCACGGCCTAGTCAACCTCTAGGCTCCTACTCCACATCCACCTCCTCTTCCCATTTTTTTTTTTTTGTGATTTTAAGTTATTTCCCTATCCACATTTGTTTGTAGGGCACTTGTCCAGGACTTTTTTACAGCCACTTTTGTGCCCAAAAGTTCGGGTCACCATTGACTTCAATGGGGTTCGGGGTAATTAACATGATATATTTGCTCTGGTTTCCTTTTCCCTGGCTGGTAAACTTTGTAGTTTACTTCCCCTACCCTTTCCATAATTACAAAGGGACCTTGCCACTTTGCTAGGAATTTACTCTCAACTGTGGGGACTAGTAGCAGCGCTCTATCCCAGGGTTGAAGGTCCGGGTCTTGGCACCCCGATTATAAACCCTTCTCTGGGCCTCCTGGGCCCCCTTCATTTGATGTTTCAAATGGTCGGTCCCTTTTCCTTTGGTCTCGTTTATATAGTACAATTAATGGGGCTTGGGGTAACTTCAGTTACCACTGGGCTTGAAAACCCGTGTTTTCACCGACATTTTTTCAGGACCTGTTCACGGGATGTTTGTTTACACCTATCCCTTTATTGAATTTTAGTGTTTTTTTTTTTTTACC
>BLSH010257296.1:579814-604879 GCA_018402905.1 Glandirana rugosa | reverse complement strand
CAGCCGCCACTACTTTTCCAGGCGAGCCATCCCTTCCTTGCACAAACAAGTCGGGACGTGATCAAGTGTGCACTGCGCAACGCCATCTGTGGCAAGGTCCACATAACCACTGATACATGTACCAGTAAGCACGGGCAGGGACGCTATATCCCGCTAACTGCACACTGGGCAAATGTAGTGGCGGGTGGGCCTGAGGCGGCTAGCCGTGTGGCGCATGTCCTTCCCCCACCGAGGATTGCAGGGCATTTCTCTTTGCCTCCTGTTGCCTCCTCCTCTACCACCTCCTCATCCGCTCAGCTTAACACCTTCACCACCAACTTCAGCACATCCAGGGGGAAACGACAGCAGGCTGTTTTAAAACTGATATGTTTGGGGGATAAACCCCACACTACGCAGCAGCTGTGGAAGGGCACTGAACAACAGACCGATGAGTGGTCGTTGCCACTGAGCCTCAAGCCCAGCCTGGTGGTGTGCGATAATGGGCGAAATCTCGTAGCAGCTCTGGGTCTAGCCGGTTTGACGCACATCCCTTGCCTGGTGCATGTGGTGAATTTGGTGGTGCAGTAATTTCTAAAAAAACCTACCCGGATATGTCAGAGCTGCTGCAGAAAGTGCGGGCCGTCTGTGCGCGCTTTCAGTGTTCTCACCCTGCTGCTGCTCGCCTGTCTGTGCTGCAGCGGAACTTCGACCTTCCCGCTCACCACCTTCTATGCAACGTGCCCACAAGGTGGAACTCCACCTTGCACATGCTGGAGAGACTGTGCGAGCAGCAGCAGGCAATAGTGGAGTTTCAGCTGCAGTACGCACGGGTCTGTTGCTCTGTGAAACAGCACCACTTCACCACCGAGTGGGCCTCCATGCGAGACCTGTGTACCATATTGCGGTGTTTCGAGTACTCCACCAACATGGCCAGTGCCGATGGCGCTGTTCTCAGCGCTACTATCCCACTTCTAGGTCTCCTTGAAAAAAAGGGATTTTATTAAAACTTACCGTAAAACACTTTTCTCTGAGTTCACTGACAAACGCAGCTTCTCCATTACGTGTGGGTTTTATGCTTGTCTCACTAGGAGTTAACTAGGCAGGGAGAATAAACAGCTGGCCCCTCCCATGGGGGCCGTCCTCTCTTCCCACATAAAACCCCCTCATAGCATAGCTGTTCAGTTAGTACACAAGCCGTACAATAACAGAGCACAGAGGGGTGGGTGCTGCGTCTGTCAGTGAACTCGGAGAAAAGGATTTTACGGTAAGATTTAATAAAATCCCTTTTTCTCCTATCGTTCACTGACAGGCGCAGCTTCTCCATTATGTGCGGGGACGTCCCCAAGCTGTGTCAAAAAGAGGGGTGGGTAAACACTAACAGTACCCAACTGAACCTCTAAGGAGGCGCCAGACGCGCCTACACTGCCGCCTGCAAAACTTTGTGGCCCAAAGCAGCATCCGAAGATGCAAACACATCAAACTTAGTGAAAGTGTGAACCGAGGCCCAAGTGGCCGCCTTGCACACCTGTGACACCGAAGCCTGGTGTCTGAAAGCCCAGGAAGTGCTAACAGCCCGGGTAGAATGAGCCGTGACCGTTAAAGAGGGAACCCTGCCCCAAACAGAATACGCATGGGTCACGGTTTTTCTAATCCAACGAGAAATCGTAGCCGACGAGGCCGCCAACCTTTTGCGCGGACCCTCTGGCAGCACAAAGCATCAGCTTTTCGGAAAAAAAAAGCTGTAGCAGCCAAGTACCCTCGTAAGGTCCTCACTACGTCCAAAGCATGCAACTCTAACTCCTTTGGGTGCGATGGACGAGGGCACAATGAAGGAAGAACAATATCCTCATTAATGTGAAAGGAAGAGAACACCTTCAGAAGGAAGGAAGGAAGGAGAGGGTCGCAAGACCGCATTATCCTTATGCATGACTAAGTAGGGAGACTTGCACGATAGTGCTGCTAAATTCAGACACCCGTCTGTCGGAAGTGATGGCAACTAAAAAGGCCACCTTCTGCGATGGCAATTGTAAGGAAATCTCCCTGATATTCTCGTATGGCGGATTCTGAAGAACAGAAAGCACCAAATGCAGATACCACGGAGCCATCGGAGCCTGCACCCGAGGCGCCACGTGTCGCACACCCTGTACAAAGGTACGAATCAAAGAGTGCGAAGCCAAAGGTCTCTGAAAGAGAATCGCCAGAGCCGATATCTGACCCTTGAGGGTCCTCAAAGCCAGTTTTTTGTTCAGGCCCTGCTGCAAAAAAGTCAGGACCCTGGACACGACATAAGAGCGAGGGTTATGACCCTCCGCCTCGCACCAAGCTATATAAGCCTTCCAGGTGCGGTGATAAATCTTGCGAGAAGTACACTTGCGAGCTTTTAACGAAGTAGGGATCACGGAGTCGGCGACTCCCCTGTCTCTTAGCACCTGGGACTCAATAGCCAAGCCGTCAAAGCCGGCGAGGGTAAGGCAGGGTGCAAGATGGGTCCCTGAGACAGAAAATCGTCTCACAGCGGGAGCCGCCAGGGGGCGTCTGCCACCATTCGCACCACGTCGGCGTATCAAGTGTGCCGAGGCCAATCTGGAGCCACCAGGATTATTGGTATCCCCTCCGCCACTATCCTGCGTATCAATCGTGGAAGCAGTTTTATAGGAGGGAAAGCGTACAGAAGGCGGTAACGGCCCCAGGGGACCACCAGAGCGTTCGTGGCCACTGCCAACGGTTCCTTCGTTCTGGACACAAAGGTTTCCACCTTGTGATTGAACCAGGACGCCATGAGATCCATGTCCGGCGTCCCCCATCTGCGGCAAATTTGATTGAACAACTCCGGGTGGAAAGACCACTCTCCCTGCTCCAGCGTCTGAGAAAGTCCGCCTGCCAGTTCTCCACACCTGGAATGTAAACGGCGGAGATTGCCGGAACGTGACGTTCTGCCCAACGCAGTACCATTGCTGCCTCCGCCGTAGCTGCTGGACTCCTTGTGCCGCCCTGATGGTTCACATACGCCACTGCTGTGGCATCGTCCGACAGAATTCGATCGGACGACCCTGCAATCTCATCCAGAGAAAAAAAGCACAATCTGATTGCTCTCAGCTCCAGTACATTGATGGGGAGGCGAACCTCTTGTGCCGACCACGGCCCTGGGCAGACAGCTGTCCCAGGACCCCGCCCCAGTCAAAAGGACAGTCATCCGTGGTAATGATCACCCACTGAAGGGGCAGGAACGCCTTCTCCTGAATCAACGCTGAGTCCCGGAACCATAGGTCCAAGGATCGAGGGGACCTGTCCCACCGAGCCAAACTTTCTCGTTGAAGGAGACGAGTGCGACTCTGGGCAGATGGTATGGCCCCGAAAGTCGAGACCATGAGCCCCAGCCCCCCACGTAAGGAAGACCGTCGGTGCGACGGGAAAGTTTTCACTGCCGACTGCAGTGACCGCAACTTGGCTGAAGGAAGGAAAAACCTTTGCCTGCTCTGAGTCCAGAAACAGGCCCAGATACTCCAGGCGACGGGATAGAGCAACCAGCCGAAGTCCTGCAGCGAGGTCATTGTGATCCTCACCTTCTCTTCCCGAGCCGAGGCGGATTCCATTTGCAGGAGCAGGTCGTCCAGGTAGGCTACTACCGCAATGCCTCTCTGTCGCAGTAACGTCATACCGGAGCTACCAGTTTTGTGAAAAAAATCTTGAGGTCTGAGACTAGACAGAAAGGGAGTGCCACGAATTGAAAATGGAGGTCTCCCACTGCAAAGCGAAAGAAACGCTGAAGCCGTGGACAAATAGGTACATGGAGGTACACATCCCTGATGTCTAGAGACGCCAGAAATTCCCCCTGATGGAGGGCGGCTACAACAGAGTGGATAGATTCCATCCAGAAATTTCCGCGCCCTAACATACCGATTCAGGGCCTTCAGGTCCAGTACTAGCCGGACCCCCCCCTTTTTTGGGAACCCCGAACAGATGTGAGTAAAAAACCTCGAAGCCTCTCGCTGGAGGCACTGGCACGATCACCCATTGGTTCGAGTGCTTGTACAGCCCCAAGGAGGGCCCCCCGGCGTGCCTACGGGAGCCCTAAGTCGAAGGGAAGGACCTGACTGGTGGCAGAGTGCTGAACTCAGAAACATCCCCCACCCGAAGCCCGGGCGGAGATAATCCATCAAGCTGAGGTTTGTCCTCCGCCTTGTTGGTTTTGCATTGCCACTGCCGGCCCCCTGCAGCGACCTTACCGGACCGGGTCCCTTACCCGCTACGCCCGGGGCGCGAAAAAACCTCTTCCGACCCGAGGTAGGGGGCCCCTGTCTACGGCAAAAACTCACGCCTCCGGGGGTCTGGGAGGAAGGCACTTACCTCCTGTGAAATCTTTTATGATCTCACCCAGCCGTGGACCGAATAGACGTCCACCCTGAAAGGGAAGGTCTGCGAGACCTTTTCTGGAAGCATGGTCACCGGACCAAAAACGCAACCAGAGTACCCATCTGAGGATACTGCAACACCGCTACCCTGGATCACATAGGCAGTAATCAACGGCCGCATCACCAAGGTACTTGAGACCTCGGAGCAAAAAGTCAGCCCTCTGCAGCGTAGCCAGCAGGCAGCCACAGTCCAGAAGATTCTGGAGCTCTGTCATAAGCTCAGACAGATATTGCGCCAGGGCTGGCCTCAGAGCAGAGCCTGCCCCCAGGAATAGCGATCTTAACAACGCCTCTGTCTTTGCCAGCGGGGCCCTTGAATGCAGGAACCCCTTCCAAAGGACTGGTCGTTGTCTTATTAAAGCGACCATAGGCGGGACACCAAGGCGACTCCCATTTCTTTTTTTTTTTAAAAAGCTTTCCTCAAGGGATAGTGAGCAGCGAACCGTTTGGACCCAAGTCCCTTGGAGTGTGGGAGGAAACCGGAGAACCAGGAGGAAACCCACGCATGCACAGGGAGGACATGCAAACCTCAGGCAGTCATGGTTAGGATCTGAGCCAGCAAGCATTATGCTGCCAGGCACAAGTTCCACTGCATTAAAAGGAATGCTGCGGACGCTGCCATTTACAACAAACAAGGCGATCAGAAAAAGATCATATGGGTAAGCCTTGGGCGCCCTAGGGGCCTGGAGGACCACACCACATGCGCAGAAATCAGCGATTCGCCATCCTGGCTCAATCACATCGCAGTGCAATGCCATTTATAATCGCAGCTGCCATCCCCTGATCCTCTTCTCTGTCCGAGGGACCATCCGGATCAAAAAATCCTCCCTTGAAAAGCAAGGAGGAGGGGGACGCTGCTTGGGGGCCTGTTGGTGACATCCGCCCAGGGGAAAAATCACTAAAGACCGCCACAGCTGGTCCAGAAAAGCCCCTTGCGCAGATTGCGCTCCTAGCAAGTTCAGCTCCCTTAGGAACACATAGATGCATAGAAAAGGTTAAAGGCACCCCCACACAGCCGCACACCACCACCCCACAGTGCACCAGGGGACCCAGGAGGACTGCACCCGCCGCCACCAGCACCCACAGGAGAGCCCAGCTATACTTGCTGTTTGCAGCCATAACCCTGAGGATCATCAGACAGCCGCGCCGTCAGGAGCACACACCGTTCCAAAGTGAAAGTTAAAAACTGTAGACACGTTTTTTGCATGAGCAGGGAATCCAATATGGCCACCGTTGAACACTAGAGGGCGAAAAACACCTGCAGGGAACATGCAGTACCGCAAATGGCCGCTCTGAGCGCTAGAGGGAAAGCCCCATAGGCCCAATATGTCTGCGGCTACAGCAAAATGGCGGCGGTCCGCCGCAAAATGGCGGCCGATCGCCGCATGGCGGCAAAAAACGACCGAATGGCACTAGGCGATCGGTTGTGGTGCGGGGGGAAGGGGGGTGTGCAGGGGGTGAACAGGACTCCACGCGCCCCTACCGGCGACTACCCAGCAAATTTTTTTTTTATTTTATTTTTTTTAGGGTCGTCTGTCCCCCTTTCCGCCCCTAAAAAGGGGAAAGGAAGGAGCTCTCACTCACCACTCCAGACGACGCCATGGGTAGCCACCCAGTCGCAGACCTTCCGCCCCTGCTTGAGCGGTATGCTGCAGGCCAGAAGTCGCCCTTCCCAAATTGCATTCGGGGCTGGGCGTAAGGGGGGGTCACCCCAGGCCACCCGCACGGAACGGGCACGATGCGGTGGGTTCACATACGGCGGGACTGGCTCGCATCGGTCGGCCAGGTCGGGGAAAGTATAGAGCCCATGGACTCTCTATGCCCCGACCGGCTTCTTAATAGCAGATCAATTGCTTGATAGAAGACAAATAAAAGTAAAAGAAAATTGAATAAAAAACGGTCACAAACAGGACTGCAATTCCCTGAAGGGAAGCCAGGTCAACTCCTTGCAAACTAGGCATTGAAACTGAAGAGCTACGCTATGAGGGGGTTTTATGTGGGAAGAGAGGACGGCCCCCATGGGAGCGGCCAGCTGTTTCTTTTCCCTGCCTAGTTAACTCCTAGTGAGACAAGCATAAAACCCACACGTAATGGAGAAGCTGCGTCTGTCAGTGAACGATAGGAGAAAACACTTTGGGCGATGATGGAAGAGGATGTGACACAGGAGGAGGAGGAAGAGGGGTAATTTCCATGGTTAACAGGCCAGTCATTCACAAGTGGCTCGGAGGGTGGGTTCCTGCAACAGCATAGGCCAGGTCAAAAATTTTCAAGCCAGGGGACAGTTCTGGAGGATGAGGAGGACGAGGATGATGATGAGGAGGAGGAACCATGTTCACAGCAGGGTGGCACCCAACACAGCTTGTGGGCATCACTGGAGCGTGGCTGGGGGGATACGGAGGACACAGATGATACACCTCCCACAGAGGACAGATTGTCTTTGCCTCTGGGCAGCCTGGCACACATGAGCGACTACATGCTGCAGTGCCTGCTCAATGACAGCCGAGTTGCCCACATTTTAACTTGTGCTGATTACTTGGTGGCCACCCTGCTGGATCCCCATTACAAGGACAACGTGCCATCCTTAATTCCCTCACTGGAGCGTGATCGGAAGATGCGAGACCACAAGCGCACTCTGGTAGACGCTCTGCTGAGGGCATTCCCAAATGACACCGGGGGCTCAGTGGAAGCACAAGGCAAAGGCGGAGGAGGAAGAGGTCACCAACGCAGCTGTGGCACCGCCGGAACCTCAGAAGGCAGGGTAAGCGTGGCCGAAATGTGGAAGCGCTTTCTCAGCAGCACGCCACCACAAACAGCACCACCAGCTGATAGGCAATGTCTTAGCAGGAGGCAGCATTTCAGCAACATGGTGGAACAGTTTGTGTGCACACGCCTACAGGTACTGACTGATGGGTCTGCCCCATTCAACTTCTGGGTCTCCAAATTGGCCACATGGCCTGAGCTTGCCCTTTATGCCTTGGAGGTGCTGGCCTGCCCTGCAGCCAGTGTATTGTCTGAACGTGTGTTTAGTACGGCAGGGGGCGTTATCACAGACAAGCGCAGCCGCCTGTCCACAGCCAACGTGGACAAGCTAACCCTTATTAAAATGAACCAGGCATGGATCCCACAAGACTTGTCTGTACCTTGTGCAGAATAGACATTTAGACCGGCCTCACACAGCCATTGGTATCTTTTTTTTTTTTTTTTTTTTTTATATGTTTCAATATTTTGGGGGCTACCCCAATTCTAAAAAAAAAACCAAACAATCAAAAAACAGTGTTGGCTACCTCCTCCTCCTCCACCACCGCCACTTCCACCTACACTGCCACTGTCACGGCCTAGTCAACCTCTAGGCTCCTACTCCACATCCACCTCCTCCTCCCATTTTTATTTTTTTTATGTGATTTTAAGTTATTTCCCTATCCACATTTGTTTGCAGGGAACTTGTCTTACTCTTACCCTTCTAGCCCTTTCCATGACTTTTTTACAGCCATTTTTGTGCCAAAAGTTCGGGTCACCATTGACTTCAATGGGGTTCGGTGTCCGGGGTCAAGTTCGGATCGAGTTCGGTATCGAACCCGAACGGTTTTGCGAGGTTCTGCCGAACCCGAACATCCAGGTGTCCGCTCCACTCTAGTCAAGACGTAAATCTAGCCACCCTAAGACAGAAAGTGTGCTATCTACAGGATAAACTATCGAAAATGAAAGTGGGAAAGCAAAATGAATGCAGCCACTACACCTAAGTACAGAGAAGTTTCATCATATTTATATAATTTTAGATACACTTTAAATATGTACCTTGCATTCCTTCGGCTATTAGGCTACTTGCACACTACGCATTTAGTCTGTATGCCACTAAGCCCGGGAGGCACAGGTTCAGGATTCAGCTATGCTGCCTGCAAGCCTGTCAAAGTCTATGGCAGACTGAAATACGCTGCAGTTGGATGGGATGAACGCTGTTCCAAGCGGAACTTGTGTTTAGCTTCGTATGCGTTCAGGGGCATATACCCAGAAATCAGATATTCTATTTGAATATGCCTAGGGGCTTTCAGGTACAAGTATTTGAATATAGAAAAAAATATTTATGCCTCTAGTCACAAAACTAATTTGGTCCTTTTGGAACACTGTGGCTTTCCTCGTTTAAGCTGATCTCACAAGTGACCATTGATTGGCATTAATACCACTAAATTTGTATAATTTTAGCACCATGCCAAACTCTTCCCCTTTCAGAAGAAAAAAAAAGACCATGAATACACTTTGATTCAAAGATTTTTAAGCATGCTAATATGCTTACATATGCATATGCTAACATGCAATTGCTACAAATAATCCTCAAATCAGTTGCAACAGTTCTGATTATGGTACAAAGATGAGCCATCCTATAAAGAAAGCTCATTCATATCTTTACAGGACAAATATTACCCTTTGTTTTGTATCGACTCCAGGCATTATTGTCAATGTGACAAATACAAGCAGTTTATGTACATAGTTACATGGTAGGTAAGGTTGAATAAATGCAACAGCCTATCCAGTTCAACCTGTGTAGGTGTGTGTGTGTAGAAAAATAATTTTCCATATCCCTGTATATTGTTTTCGCTAAGATGTGCGTCCAAGAGTCTTTTAAAACTATCCATACTTCCTGCTGACACCACCAATTGTGTAAGAGAATTCCACAACCTTACCGCCCTGACAGTAAAAAACCCTCCTATGCAGCTTAAGGTTAAACCGCTTCTTTTCCTTTCTTGTCGTGTGGCCCCATGTTCTCTTACACTCCGAGACTAAAAAGTTTCATACTTACGCTGGGATCACCATTGAGATATTTGTATATCGTCACAATATCTCCTCTCGAGTGTTTCTTCTCCAAGGAGAACAAATTTAGTGCTTTTGGACGTTCCTCATAACTGAGGTCCTCCAGTCCCCATTTTAATTTAGTTGCCCTTCTCTGGACTCTCTCCAGCTCCAGCACATCCTTTCTGAGGATTGGTGACCAGAACAGGACGGAATACTCCAGATAATCCAGATTTATAATGCTAGAACTATAAGATAATGGTCTACTTACATCCTTTGCATCAAGAAGTTCTTTACATTTCTCATTCTTGTTTGTCTGAACGTCAGGGTTAACACAGGTATGATCTCTACTGGATAGTATAGTCATCCGCACGCCAGAATAAGCCGTTTTCCGCAGTTCCCTGGTTATCTGAGCTATTTGCTTGTGTGTTCGTGTACCAAAAAATATCTTGGGCACTCTCTGCTTTTGTTCATGATCTTTTTTTTTTCCATTCATTTCAGTTTTTTCCAGGGTTTTGTAGCATCCACAGAAACAGAGATTGCATGGCTCTGAGTGCTGTAAAAGAGGAAAAGTAGCTTAATAGAGGTAATCAAAACAAAACCTTTATATCACTTTCACTTTTAAGACTTTTAAGATACCACTTTAACACATTGAAAATGTATCCTAAACACAGATTACCATTATTTTCTCATTAATCAGTGTTCCTCCTATATTAGTTCTCAGAGCATGCCTTACTGAGGCCTTATGTAGACTGAATAATATTATGTTACAAGGAAAATTTTAACATCAAATTTAAATTACATTAACCAGTATGGTTTTTTGATTGCCAAATTAGGTTTTGAATTTCTGTTATTGTACCTGTATATAACTTAAAGGATAAGTTCGCTTTTTAGAAAAAAATAACACATGCACTTTTTTTGCATGTAAAATAAATGCATTTATTAATTTTTTTTTTTTGAGCCTTTAAAGCATTGCACCAGTGATCAGCAGATCGTTGGTGCCATGCAGACCTCCAGCAAATCTGCCATTGTATCTGTATGCCCGTACGGGCAAGCAGATACAATCTGACAGGAAGAATCAATGCACTACCACAGCACTCCACAGTGACGTGGTAGTTCATTGAAAATATAACATATAACATGTTCCCCAAAGGTATCTTTTAAGGAAAAGAAAATCATCTAATTAAAATGTTCTCTAGAATGAACATCTTAGAATTTTACTGTGAATATGTTTCCAACAAAACAGAAAAGAAAAAAAATATATATGACTTTGAATTTGAAGGGGCCTCTCCATTTTAAAAGCAAAGTCCACACAAAATGATATTTGTGGTTTGAGTGGACATTGGTGAGTTTGATCATTCACCACCTCTTTCTAATCTTGGTTACTCAGATAGCAAAACATCCTTGCTAATATTTTTTTTGGTCTTCTCCGCCATGAGCTTTATGAAGCCAAAAAATGATGTAATGTTCCCCTAATGTAAAATAAAACCTACTGACATCATTTAAGATTGCAACACCCTTAGTGGACTGAATGAAACGTTAAAGGAAATATTTTATCACTGTAGCATCCAACAAAATATAAGTAGCTAGTAGGTAATACAATGCACTGTATTCTATAGAATACTGGAACTTATCTTTGAGCCAACGTAATCCCTAATGCTGTCAGTTGTAACTCAGTATGGTCTGCAAATATCACAGTTCCCTCATCAGTGCAAACCTTTTGTCTCAGTCCATAAGCAAACGTCCATACATTAACTCTCAGGCTGATGGCTCCTGGGTTCTAGGTCAGAGCCAAACTTTCCTCTCTTCCTGGTTATTTAAACCACCTGATGGTGGACTTCAGTGGACCACAAAATCTGGTCCAGAGCTAACCCTGCCAAGGTGGCTGGTAAAACCCGGACCGGATTACACTCATGCGAGGCGACACATATCGTCCATCGATCACCTCCCAAAACGTCACAATATATATTTATATAACAAAATAACATTCTGTACATGACAAAGGTTTTCCAGGGCACTATGGGCTAGCTAAAAAGACTGCACATCCATTATAAGCTGCCTTTGAAAGATGTCTCTTGCTACACAAAATTACGATCCCCTCCTCCACGTGGTCGGATCACAATCCTATTGTTTTTCTGCTCACCCTCTCAAGCCTGACCCGCCCTACCTTTCAATGACGGCTAAACAACTTACTTCTTACATCTCAAGATTCCCTCCTCAAACTCCACACATGCCTCCAAGCTTTCTTTAAAGAAAACGTGGGCTCTGTGTCATCACCCATCTCCTTATAAGAGACCCACAAGGCCACCATGCAGGGTCACTGTAAACAACTAGCGTCTTCCCAAAAATGCCACAGGGAAAAGCAGATTTGGGAGCTCACAGATCTCCTGGCCTTCACCGATACGGAGTGGAAGTCCCACCCCACACCGGCAAATAAGAGGGCTTGACACGCTCTCCCAGCTGCATTAGATGTATTGGCCTCTGACCGAGCTGAGAAGGCCCTGCGGTGGACTAAGCACAAATTTTATTCTTGTGCAAATAAACCAGGCAAAATGTTTGCCAGGAAACTCAATGCAGCAGCCCGCGGCCATAAACTTATTTGCCTCCATTCCGCTAATGGGGACCTCTCCTCGGATCCAAACAAAGTTTCTGCGGCCCTAGCAGACTTCCTGGCCTCACTTCCCCTGACCTCACTTCCCTTCCCTTTTCCCTCTTGATCTCGCAAACGACTTCTTTCGCAATCTTCGTCTTCCTCCTCTCTCTACGGCAGCATGCACAGCCCTCAATGCTGACATCACCGAACTGGAGGTGGCTCAGGCCATCCGAACCTCGAAGATCCTGGGTCCGGATGGCTTCAGCAGACTATTATCGCAAACTTTCTTCCTTTTTACTTCCTCACCTGATGGCCTATTTTAACTGTATGAAACGAGGTGCGCTACCTTTCCCAGACTCTCTGCGGGCTCACATCTCCATGATTCCCAAGACTACCAGAGAGGCCTACGAACCCCAGGCATTTCGCCCAATCTCTCTATTGAATGAAGACGTGAAACTCTTGGGGAAGATCTTGTGTTCCCGCATTAATAAGTACCTAGGCTCTTGGTTCATAAAAACCAGGTCAGTTTTGTACCTGGCCGTCGGGCTGGGGACAATGTCTGGAAAGGTGTCCAATTGATCACCCTATTGCAACAACTCAAAATCCCTGGTTTCCTCCGATCGCTTGATTTTATATATATATATATATATATATATAAAGTCTTTGACACCCTCTCGTGGGACTATTTGCGATATGTGCTACAGCGTTGGGGTTTTGGAGACTTGATCCTTTTGTAGCTGGCGGCCCTCTATTCAACCCCCTCTGCTTCAGTCTGCTATGCTGGCTGCCTCTCACCCTCCTTTTCCATCTCCAGGGGAATGAAGCAGGGATGCCCCCTGTCTGCGGTTCTTTTTATTCTCATCCTCGAACCTCTGGCCATTGCTCTTAGGGTAGACCCTAACATTAATGGCATTCCCTCTGCAGGAGACTGCTATAAACGGAACATGTTCGCAGATGATGCCCTCCTGACACTCACCAACCCTATCGTCACCTTACCCAACCTCTAGGCCCTTCTGGCCCGCTTTGCTGCCATTTCTGGTCTGCAAATTAACCCACACAAAACAACAGCCCTGAACATTACTCTCCTGCAATCCTTAGCCACACATTTGCAATGTTCCTTCCCATATCACTGGGCTAGCTCCTCTTTGGACTACTTGGGAATCAAGTTGACCCCCTCTTATGCTTCCTGTTTTCCCGCCAACTTCTATCCGCTCTTGCACACTATTACGGCTCTCATGGCGATTTCCCACCCTATCCTGGTTCGGCTGTATTCACGCAGTCAAGATGACTATCCTCCCAAAGATTCATTATTTTTAGACTCTACCTGTCTGGGTCCCAGCCTTCTATCTGTGACTTCTCCAGAACAGGCTTCCCACCTTCATCTGGGCACAGAAGCGCCCCAGGGTCTCCCGCTTTACTTTGTATGCTCATATCCTGCGTGGTGGGTTGGGCGTCCTGGACATTGCAAAATATTGTCAAGCAGCCCAAATCTCCCAACTCTTCATGTGACTTCTGAAGTTCCCTTCTGGGTTTTCCAGGAGGTGCCTAATTGTGCGCCGGTCCCTATTCCTGCCTTACTGTGGCTATCCCCTAAATTGTGATCTCCTTCTGTCAACCCTATCATGACACATAGTCTGAAATTATGGGACTCAATACAATTCTCCGGCAAACGTATGTGTCCCTTCCTGCCGCTGCTTCCACTCCTGAATAACCCTATGTTCCCACCTGGCTTAGAACAACCTCACATATTCTCATGGTGGCCTGCCCATGGCTTCTCACAGGTCCATCATTTTCTTAGCTCCCGTGCTTTTCCCACATGGTCCTCAATCCAAGAGACCCACAAAGCTCCGGCAGCCAAATTTTTCCGTTACATTCAGCTGCGACACTGGATAACTTCCCTTCGGCGCCTTGACTCCTTCCCATATCAAATGACTGCCTTTGAACACACTTGCCAGCATTGCCCAGGCACCCGCGGCACCATCTCCATGATCTACTCATCGCTCACTGCTGGCAGCACCTCTACTACCATCTCCTATGTGCTTAATTGGGAATGTGACTTGTCCCCCATAGACCTCGCAGACTGGAGTAAAGCCTGGTCCTACATAGCGAAATGCTCTTTTAATACGGCCATATTGGAGGCAGCCTATAAGGTTCTCCTGCGTTGGTACTGCCAAGTCAAACCCATCCTACAGTGATGGATGCTTCCGGGGATGTGGCAGCGAGGAGAAGAAATACATATATGGTGGTCTTGCCCCCATCTCATGGGATTTTGGTTAAGGGTCTTCGCACTCCTATCTACCCTCTTCCATGTACCTTTCCATAAGGACCCCATATTTGTATTGTTCCATTGGCCGGTCCTCTTCTCTCACCAACAGAAACTAGCCACATACCTATAAATAATTGCAATGCCCAATCCAATGGGTATGAGATCATCCAATGCTAGCAAAAAAGTGCTCCATGCTCAAAAAAATAAGTGTCCAGATAGTCCAAATATGCAACCATGAAAAGCAAAATGCAAAATAGTAAATGTGAGCGATGCTCTAAACAATACAATAAGTTCATTCAATTCAATGGTAAAGTGCTCCAGTGCTCTGAGTTTACATAGTGGTGACTCTAGTAAAAACGTAAATAACTGGATCTTTAATAAAGTGACAAATGCATGCTTATATCAAACAATAAAAATCGTGCAATTAAAGATAAAAACACGGCGTCCTCCGCCACTCACTTCACTTCCAGTATCCTGTATCCTCCGGCAACTCCCTACTAGTTACATCACACCATGTGACTTCTTCAGGGGAACCGGATTGGTTGTCAATAGATGCTTTTTATATATTGTCGACAGGAAGTGTTACGGCCACCATTTTGTTGTAGCTAATGTTACTGCTTATGTGGGTCTTAATCTACTTCAATGTATATTCAACTTCAATATCTATGCGATATGTGATCTTGGATACCTTTCCTAGTTTCAGTAATCGTTTGTCAAGTTTGTATTTAAAAACGCCTTTTGTGTCCATAAAGAAACCTCTACTTAGCTTTCAAGTATCAAGTGCAGATTTCCCCTGTCCTTCTGCTGGGTGACAACACCCATTTTCTAGAAGCCCACCGTCATATGTACATACATAAAAAACCTCATTAAAAAACAAATCCTGGTATGTGTAAACCTATATGCATATTTGTCATACAATACTTTATTTTAAAATACTAGATATGTCCTCTTAGTTAAAAACTGGCTCATGTGTGGTCCAGTATCCCTTAAATCTAAGGGAGAAAAACACTATCAGAAAAGGATATATGAATAAAGCAGCGTATAAAATGCTGCACACTATAAAAATAAAAGTCTTTACTGATATTTACTGAAGTGCTCATTTTAAAATGTATAAATGGTGTGTCTATTCATACAGACAGATAGACTGAAATTCTGGTATTTAGCACACCTGTTTGATCTGCATATATTGCACCTTCTCATTTGCATTGGGGATTTGTGCAATATCACCACATTAACCATATTACTCTCATTATAGTGCTGTACACAATCAGATATTGGAGCATTTCCCATTACATGTTTAAACTTATTGCTATTTCATTTATTTAAGCATAGTGGCGCAGGGGCAAAACTATTATTTTTTTTAGCAACATACCTATTTATCGCAGCTAAACGCACAAATGCAAGGGCCTGGAAAAAGCTAGCTGTCTCATTCCTGGAGGTAAAGAATATCTTGATGACCCTCATGATCCATGAAAAAATGTCCAGTATCCTCCATGACTCCCATGCCAAATTCCTTAAACTGTGGGCCCCGTGGTGGACAGCCGCAGGAGCCAATGATGCCGCTGGTGTGTCTCAGCCGGCTAAGGCACTTGTGGACATTGTTGGAGAGACATGGGGGGTCAGGTAAAAAAAACCTTCTGCCTTTTCAACGCATGCATTGTGGTGCACTGCATCATGCAAATGAATGGGCTGTCATATCTCCATGTATGCCTTTTTATGACAAGTATGAAATTGAAATGAAAGAACCAAGCGCCACCTGCCATTCTGAATCTTGTTACTTGTCTGCATTAATTAAAAAATGATTAAATATTTTCATAAGTTAAATCACAAACAGCAATCCAGCATTTTTTTTTTGAGGGGGGGGGGTGTTGTAGAGTAGGAAAACCACTCAACTAAGAATTTTGTTTTTTCTCTGTGACTTCACATTTCTTTCTAGTCCTAACAGGAGGTGAAATCCTCCTGATGGTGACACAGACAGCAATGAAACCTTGACATAGGCTCTAACCATTTTCCCTCTTTATCAGGAACCAAGTAAAATATTTAGCTGGAGTTGGTCTTTAAAGTTATGTGCACTGTGCCTGACATATTGATGTAAATAAAAGAAAAGGTACAAAGATCTGTAGAGACTTAGAAGTTCCCCTGTTGTTGCTGTGCTTTATCTAAGTCTGAACAATTTCTATGTCAAGTGACAGATACAGATTGGGCCCACGAGTCAGTACTTGAAGGGGTTAGGCCATTGATCATCATGTTATCATAACAGACTAACCCAGGGTATAGGCACAATTACAAGACATGCTTATGCTGCCATTTTTAATGATTCTTCTGACTATATGCTTTACAATGAGTAGCTGAAAGTATCCCTGTGGAGCTAATAATGCAAAACACAACTGTTCTTAGGGATTTTTCTTTTTATTTATAAACAGTAAGATTATCCTCTATAAATAAATGCTAAGCCATGGCATGTGTTACACCACAATACTGGGGATCAAGCTGTCTCTTAGCCTTTACTATGTGGAAAACCAAGTTCAGATTACCCTCAGTCCCACTCAACCTTGTCCACCATTAAATATTACAATAAGCAATAGAATGGAGGTGAATGTGACCCTTCTGGAGCTGTCAGTCACAGGGATAAAAGGTTCACTGATGTGCCAAAGAAACAGCCTGTCAAACCGGATAAAGTTTCCTTCTTGTTGGAATTGTTACATTCCCTTCTCAAGTTGCCAAGAAAGGTAGGCTTCATTACGGTGTGCTGCCACATTAAATAGCCAGCTCCAAATATCCTGCCTTCTATATTGAATAATTACTTATTCACTCAAAAGGATAAAAAGGACACGTTATGAATGGAGTTCTTGTACACGGTGAAGGAGGAAACAGCTGACCTGGTGGTGTCCCTTACATTCACTGCAATATCCGACTTGAACGTGAAAGTAGAGAGCAAATTATATAATGATTATTTTACTCTGAAGACTTGTTCCAGTATTCATTGGTATGAATTGTATTAAATGACCTGAACTTCCCTTTTTCCAAGTCTTATACAAGAAAAAGATGATAAAACTGAAACATAAATGTATCTGTTTCACATAGTCACAACGGGAACAGAGACAGGGCTGAAATACACCAATGACCTACATATGAAATTAATCTGCAGTCAATTTTTGCAATGCTTAAACCAAATACCCTTTTTTTGTAATCCTTAAACCCTGGCAGTATATGGACACACCTATCATTCAACAAGACTAGGGAGACATTTGTGCTTACTACAATAAATCAAACAGTAAGACCCCTTTCACACTGGGGCCGCAGTAAAGTGTTGCTTGGTTTATCAGCGCTTTACCGCTGTTTAAGTGGCGCTTTTTGGGCCGCTAGCGGAGAGCTTTTAACCCCAAAAAAGAAGTTAAATACTCCCATTTTGCTGCGCTTTCAAAGTGTTGCCCATTCATTCCAATGGGCATTGTCGGTTTGGGAGCGCTGTATACAGCACTCCCGAACCGCCCCCAAGATGCTGCTCGCAGGACTTTTTTTCCTGTCCCGCAAGCACACTGCCCCAGTGTAAAAAGACACACTGAAATGAATGAGAGCCGGTTTCAGGCGCTTAGCAGAGGCTGTATCCAACGCTAAAGTGCCTGAAAACCACCCCAGTGTGAAAAGGCCTTAAACAATGTTAAAGCCTAAGTTTAGCTAAAAAAAAAAAAGTAAAGCTGCAATCTCGTTTAGCAGAAATCTTCCTTCCTCCGATGCCCCTCACCCCACCCTTGCCACTGTAATCTTCTGTTACGCCGGGGATTAGTAGAACTAAGGGAGCTGTCACAGACAGTCTGACCTATCTACCCAGCTCCTCCATTCATAGAAGCTATACTACAGATCTATGGAAAAAGAAAGTTAATAAATGGAGGAGCAGACTTTTTAATCATTCGCCTGCCCTCCATTCATAGATTGCGTTTCCATCCATAGAAGCTGTATTAACCTCTTCACACCGGCCGAATGTACATATGTGGCCTATCGGCGTGCGTAAACCACTTACCGCACTGAGAGCCCTCCAATCACAGTGTTCACATGACCCAATGCCTGCCTCCACCTTCCGGAGTTTAGGGCCCTTAAAGGGCAGGGAAGCGGCCGGCGGGAAGGGGTTAAGCCTGGTACATGCAGGCATTTTTTTCTTCGTTCAACCCAGAGGGCTGAACAAAAAAAACAAGGAGTTCCCTGTACTAACTAGTACAGTGAAGTGATCTCCTTTTCATCACAGTTTCTCTGGCAAATTACAAAATATATATGCTTTTTGCTTTTGCTTTTATGCTCTTCACAACTCAGTTCCCTTCCTGAAAAGTTCTGGCATGCTGGAAGAGAGGGTAGTAGAACAAACTCTTAGACCCCTTTCCACTTGGGCCGCCCGAGCGGTAGTTTAGCGGCGCTTTACCACTGTTATAACGGTGCTTTGGCGCCACTATTCAGGTGGCAGTGGGACGCTTTTAACCCTTAAGAAAGGGTTAACAAGGGGTTAAAATGGCTAATTTCAATGGGCAGGGGCGGTGGAGGAGCGGTGTATACACCGCTCCCCCACCACCCCAAAGATGCGGCTTGCAGGACTATTTTTCACATCCTGCCATCGCACCACCCCACTGGGGTGGATGGGGGGGGGCGGGGTTTCAGGCGCTAAAGCGCCTGAAAAACGCTCCAGCATGAAAGGGGCCTTACTTTTTCTTTACAAAGTCTGTAACAAAACAATTGTCAGTTATGTATCAGAAAAATATCTCTGGTGATGACTGAAGTGGATGGCTAGCCTTGTACCAAACATAAAACGTACTCTGACACATTCACTATAATATGCAGTTTCATATCCCATTCACACAGATTCACATCAGCTGCCACAATTACACATTTATTAATCAATAATGAAAACGAAGAGGAAAAATATGTGCCTGCAGTCACAGATGTACTTTTTTTTTTGAAAAACTGCTTACACTCAATACTTACATGTACCCCCAATATATTTAATATATAAACAAATTTTCCCCAATTGCACAAAAATTTTAATAGAGAGATCGATATAATTAACAGGAGTACCCCAATTAATTCAGGCCTGTGAACAAACTTCCTCCAAAAATATAGGAGCACCATAGCCCAAAGATAATAAACAGTGTTGCAGGCTAGCATTTCACTTTTCAGGGCGGAATCTTAGACCGAATGTTCGGTTAAATCTAGAGTTATACTTACTAGTAGCTCTAGTTCCAAAAATCTTATAAGACAACGTATGAGAGGCAGACACCTACCCAGCAGGAACAGGAAACACACAGCCAAAAAAACAATTTTAGGCTACATGTACACGGGACGCTTTTCAACCTCCCCTGAACGCTTTATGTTGACAGCTAGAAACCGACATTTAAAATCATCCCTTTAGCCGTGTTTTGCATGCCTCGTTTTGCCGCATAAGCGTCTAGGAGCGTATTTATTTTAAATGGAAACGCCTGTAAACGAAAGGCTCCTACATGCTAGTTACCGCATTTACAAGTGGTTACAGGCATTTGGTGTTTCAAATGCCTCTGAACATCCGTCTGGAACGCATTTTTGTGTTTTCCAAGAAATGCTTCTAAACTCAACTGCCTGGAAACGACCTTAAACAACCATGTGTATATGTACTGATAAGATAACATTAGATGAGTTCAGGCGCAGCTGAAAAAAATGACCAAATGCCTCTAAACGTTTGTTTAGAGGCAGCAGTGTACATGAGGCCTATAATAAGGTAATCCTTCTGCTGAACTGTTCAGTTTTAAAAAAAAAATCAGCGGATATAATCTGAAGCCAACTCTGAATTTCCCAAACTGTCTTCCAGGAAAGCACAAGAGACGTTAACAGAGAACTTACCAGGTTAGGGAGGGTAAAAAGCTTAGACTTAAAGAACTATGAACCTCTTAACAGAGTTATATACACCGATCAGCCATAACTTTATAACTATTGTCAGGTGAATAACAATGATTATTGTGTTACAATGGCATCTGAAAGTGGATGGGATATATTAGGGAACAATTGAACATGTTGTCCCTGAAGCGGATGTGTTGAAAGTAGAAAAAAATGGGCAATTGTAAGGATGAAAAATTCCAAATTGTAATGGCTAGACAAGGGAGTCAAAGCAACCCCAAAACTACAGCTCTTGTGGGATGTTCACAGTATATAATGGTCGGGACCTATCAAAAGCGGTCCAAGGAAGGAGAACTGGCAAACAAGTGAGTCATGGGCGGCCAAGGCTCAATGATACACATGGGGAACGATGACTGGCTGGCTGTAGTCTAATTCAATAGAAGTAGCTACTACTGTAGCTCAAATTGCTGAAAAAGGTAATGCTGGTTCTGACAGAAAGGTGTTGGAACACACAATGCATCCCAGTTTGTGGTGTATGTGGCTGTGTAGCTGCAGACTGGTCAGGGTGTCCGTGCTGACCCATGTCCACAGCCAAAAGCACCTACAATGGGTATTGTGAGCATCAGAACTGGACCACAGAGCAATGGAAGAAGGTGGTCTGGTCTGTTGAACTCAACAATGGTTTGAGGTACACAGGAATCACTGTGAAGAGGGGAGTGGGGTCAGTGATGTGAAAGTGGTTGTAAAGGCAGAAGTTGTTTTTTTTTTAAATCTTAACCACTTGCCCACTAAGCACTTAAACCCCCATAATAACCAGACCAATTTTCAGCTTTCAGTGCTCTCACATTTTGAATGGCAATTACTCAGTCATGCTACACAGTACCCAAATTAAATTTGTGTCCTTTTTTTCGCACAAATACTGCGTTCTTTTGGTGGGTTTTTATTTTGTGTGCTATAAATAAAAAAAGACCGAAAATTTTGTAAAAAATGCATTTCTCTTCGTTTCAATTATAAAAATTTGCAAATTAGTAATTTTTTTCAAAAATGTGGCCAAAATTTATACTGCTACATATCTTTGGTAAAAATAACCCAAATCAGTGTATATTATTTGGTCTGTGTGAAAGTTATAGAGTCTACAAGCTATGGTGCCAATCATTGAAAAATTGATCACACCTGATGTACTGAAGGAATATCTCATTTCTTGAGACACTAACAAGCCAGGAAAGTACAAATACCCCCCAAAATTGTCATATTAACAGGTTATTTCTCACACACTGCATATGCATACCACAAATTAAACCCCAAAATACATTCTGCTACTCCTTCTGAGTATGGCAATACCCCATGTGTGAGACTTTTACACAGACTGGCCACATAGAGAGGCCCAACATGCAAGGAGCACCATCAGGCATTCTAGGGACATAAAATACACACTTAATTTCTTAACTACCTCTTGCACTTTTGAAGGTCCTGTAGCATCAGGACAATGGAAATGCCCAACAAATGACCCTATTATGGAAAGTAAACACCCCAACATATATTCTAAGAGGCATAATGAGTCTTTTGAACTTGTAATTTCTTTTCCACAAGTTTTTGGAAAATGTGGAAAGAAAATGAAAACGCTTTTTTTTTTTTACACAAAGTTGTCCATTTATGCAATAGTTCTAACACATAACATGTACATAGCAAAAATTAAACCCCAAATAGATTCTACTACTCCTTCTGAGTATGGTGATACCACATGTGAGACTTTTACACATCCTGGCCACATACAGAGGCCCGACATGCAGGAAGCACCATCAGGTGTTCTAGGGGTATACATTTCAAATCTAATGTGACTACCTATTACACTATTGTGAGGCACTGAAGTTGCACTGATGGGCACTGTAGTGGCATGGATGTGGCACGGATGAGAACTGATGTGGCATGGATGAGTATGAATGAGGCATAAATGAGCCATGGATGGGGATAGATGAGCATGAATGAGCCATGGATGGGGATGGATGAGCCATGGATGGGGATGGATGAGCTTGAATGAGCCATGAATGGGGATGAACGAGCCATGGATGAGCCGTGGATGGGGACGAACGAGCATGGATGGGGATGGCTGAGCTATGAATGTGGATGTTTGGGCCGTGGATGGGGATGGATGAACCGTGGATGGTAATGAATGAGCATGGATGAGGATGGCTGAGTATGGATGAGGATGGCGATGGCTGAGCATGGATGGGGACGGCTGAGCATGAATGGGGATGGCTGAGCATGGATGGATGAGCAAGGATGGGGATGGCTAAGCATGGATGGGGATGGCGGAGCATGGATGGAGGGATGGTTGAGCATTGATGGGGATGGCTGAGCATGGATGGGGATGGCTGAGCATGGATGAGTATGGATGGGGATGGCTGAGCATGGAGCATGGATGGGATGGCTGAGTATGGATAGGGATGGCTGAGTATGGATAGGGATTCGCTGAGTATGGATGGGATGGCTGCGCATGGATGGGATAGCTGAACTGAGTGGCACAGAATGGGCACAGAGCAGCGCTGTGGGCACTACAGATCCAGCCCACAGCGCTGCTGCATCAAATCTCTTCCCTCTCCTCTCACGGGGAGGGATAAGATGGGCATGCGCCAGGTTGTTTAAATCTGATCACGCCTTCATTTGACAGAGCGATCACGTTGTAAAGTTCCGCTGCGAGCGGCCGTTTACTGTGACCCGTGATGTGCCGGGTCCTCTGTACCCGGCGGTCGCAAATATTCCTGGGGGCGCACGGGCACATGATTCTGGGAGGACGTCATTGTACGCCTGCCCAGAATTAACAAATCGCGCTGTAGCCGTCATTCGGCTATGGCCCAGTTGTTAAGTGGTTAAAGCCACTTGTATAAAATGCTCCCACCCCCTCTGTATTAGAACAATAAGTTCCCCTGTGTCTGTGTTATATAATATACAGTATCTCACAAGAGTACACCCCTCACATTTTTGTAAATATTTTATTATATCTTTTCATGAGACAACACTGAAGAAATGACGCTTTGCTACAATATAAACTAGTAAGTGTACAGCTTGTATAACAGTGTAAATTGGCTGTCCCCTGAAAATAACTCAACACACAGCCATTAATGTCTAAACCGCTGGCAACAAAAGTAAGTACACCCCTTAGTGAAAATGACCAAATTGGGCCCAAAGTGTCAATATTTTGTGTGGCCACCATTATTTTCCAGCACTGCCTTAACCCTCTTGGGCATGGAGTTCACCAGAGCTTCACTGGTTGCCACTGAAGTCCTCTTCCACTCTTCCATGATGACATCATGGAGCTGGTGGATGTTAGAGGCCTTGCGCTCCTCCGCCTTCTGTTTGAGGATGCCCCACAGATGCTCAATAGGGTTTAGGTCTGGAGACATGCTTTGCCAGTCCATCACCTTTACCCTCATCTTCTTTAGCAAGGCAGTGGTCATCTTGGAGGTGTGTTTGGGGTTATGTTAGAATACTGCCCTGCAGCCCAGTCTCTGAAGGAAGGGGATCACGCTCTGCTTCAGTGTGTTACAGTACATGTTGGCATTCCTGGTTCCTGAAGCAGCAGAACTCATGTAGCCCCAGACCATGACTCCACCATGCTTGACTGTAGGCAAGACACAATTGACTTTGTACTCCTCACCTAGTTGCTGCCACACACAGTTGACACCATCTGAACCAAATAAGTTTATCCTGGTCTCATCAGACCACAGGACATGGTTCCAGTAATCCATGTCCTTAGTCTGCTTGTCTTCAGCAAACTATTTGCGGGTTTTCTTGTGCATCATCTTTAGAAGAGGCTTCCTTCTGGGACGACAGCCATGCAGACCAATTTGATGCAGTGTGCAGCATATGGTCTGAGCACTGACAGGCTGACCCCATCCCCACCCCTTCAACCTCTTCAGCAATGCTGGCAGCACTCATATGTCTATTTCCCAAAGACAACCTCTGGATATGAAACGGAGCACGTGCACTCAACTTCTTTGGTCGACCAAAGCCAGGCCTTAAGAGTTACTGGCCACCAGTAGCCCCACCAAACACCTACCATGGCCCGTCCCCTATCCCTCCCCTAAACACGCCCTCATAAATTCTCATGAAATGACACTTAAATGTATTATGCAGAATTAAGTTACAAAAATATTAACAACCACTTTATCAGTGCAGCCTAACCAGTTCCCATCAATGCAGTGCAACCAGTGCCCATCAATGCAGCCCGACATGTGCCCATCAGTGCAGTGTAACCAGTGCCCATCAATGCAGCGTAACCAGTGCCCTTGCATGCAGCCTGACGTGCCCATGAACGCAGCCAAATGTGCCCATGAATGCAGCCTAACGTGCCCATGAACGCAGCCTGATGTGCCCATACATGCAGCTTGATGTGCCCTTGAACGCAGCCAGACGTGCCCATGAACGCAGCCTGAGGTGCCCATGAACGCAGCCTGACATGCCCATACATGCAGCCTGACATGCCCATACATGCAGCCTGACATGCCCATACATGCAGCCTGACATGCCCATACATGCAGCCTGATGAGCCCATACATGCAGCCTGATGAGCCCATACATGCAACCTGATGTGCCCATACATGCAGCCTGATGTGCCCATGAATGCAGCCTCACCTGAGGAGAGCAGAGGAAGAGGCGAGCTGGCGGGATCATCAGACAGAGAAGGGGCATTGCTGTAGGACCTTTCATTTGAATTTCCACGGTGTTCCTCACACAGTCCCGCCTCCCGGCCCGGCAATCATGTCACACGTCCTGCCATTGGACCGATGTACTGTCAAAGGCCAGGAGGCGGGACTGTGTGACAGTGAGCTCTGGGGACACTGCATGGATTCTAAAGAAAGCTTACAGTGTGCCATCCCGTTTTAATGATCGCGAGCATATCTCTTTCTCCCCTCTCTCTTTCCCTGGCAGGGAGAACGGCTTCCATTCAACCCCACCTGCTGAGTTGAATGGGAGGCAGCCAGCCCTCATTTTTCACTTGCAAAATCAAAAGTAGGCGAGTGAAAAATTGAAGGGCTGATATATATGCTTATCTGTACTGATAACACAGCATCTTCCTACGATCAGTTGCCTTCTCTCTCCTCTCTTCTGCCAGCTGAGAGTTCCGGGGGGGGAAGGGGCAAGCACTGCAGCTGCCGTCAGCCAGGGAGGAGAGACAG